>RJWJ010000282.1:0-295760 GCA_004363605.1 Indri indri
TTTTTTTTTTTTTGTCCAATCCAATTTTCTTTTAAAAATTAATTTAATTTTGTTTTATTTTGTGTCCAGGTTTTTCATGAGATCATATGGGCATCCTACCAAAGTTCTACTTATAGAGCCCTAAAGCTATTGCTCTCCTACAGGGAAGGCACGACCCTGTGACCATTTGCAATGTGGCCTCAAACAGTGTCTATATTTGCCCTCTCCCTGTGTGCTGCTTGACAGTGGACTAATAGGACTATGTTTTAGGAGCTGGATCTAGAATATTAGGTTTGTATTCCAGGACAGCTCTTGCTCACATTTCTGGTTTATTTTGTTCACCTAGCAGTAAAAAAGAAATTTATATTAACTGGAAACATTAGGATATGTTTCAGGATCTGACTTAAGTTTTCCCATTTTGTTGCCTTTATGTGAGTTAGAATAGCAAATTCTAAACCATGGACCTTCCTAGTCCAAACTCAAACATCTCTCTGTTTGGTTCTTACTAATTTTATTATGTAGTTCAAGGAATATTATGTCAGTAGTTCAGAAAACACATATTTATGTAAAGCTCACATATTCATCTAAAGCCCAACATAGGAACTTTCTAAGTTGCTTCTTGTTCTAGATGATCATTACCAACATTTCTTCTAGTGGTGTGGCTAAAAATCCATTTGTAGCATGGCTACTTTAATTTTTTTAATTATATGTACTCATATATTGAAAGATCAATGTAAGTACTTACAGAAGACTGAGATTTATGATCAGAATTATATTCAGTTTAGGTCTCGACATGTAAAAGTTTAGATTGCTAGTTCGGTATGTTCATATTGATATGGTATTCTATTGAGTTAATCTTTCTCTCATGCTCAAGTCCCCAAAACATCAAAAACATCCCCAATAACAGAGTTCTTCCAAGACTGTCTCTAATTTTTCTGTCCATTCTCTCCTGTGATCCTCTGCCTGGAGTACTTTATATGCTGAAAGACAGTCTGATGCCAGTCTCTTGCTTGTGGTGGCACAACTAAGCCAAAGAAGTCATTTTTAACAGAGTGGTTCAGAGTATATGAACTGTGGAGTCAGTCTGCCTGGGTTTTAATTCTAGCTCCACCATTATTAGCTGTGTGAATTTGTTTAAATCGTTTAACCACTCATTCTGTGCTTCAGCATTTTCATCAAAGATGGGGATTATAATAGTACTCATCTAATAGTGCAATCGTGAGGATTAAATTACGGTCATGCACCCCATAACTGTGTTTTGGTCAATGACGAACTGCATATAGGATGGTGGTCCCATAAGATTATAATGGAGCTGAAAAGATCCTATCACCTAGTGGCATTGTAACTGTCATAACATCATAGCACAACCCATTACCTTTTCTATATTTAGATATGCAAATACCAGTGTGTTACAGTTGCCACAATATTCAGTACAGTGACGTGCTGTATAGGTTTATAGCCTAGGAGCAATAGGCTATACCTTACAGCCTAGGTATACCATCTAAGGTTTGTGTAAGTATACTCTATGATGTTTGCATAAGATGAAATCACCTAATAACGTATTTCTCAGAATGTATCCCTGTCATTAAGTGATGTATAACTCCACTTATTACATTTGAAGTACTTCAAACAGTACCTGGCACATAGTAAGTACTATATGTATTTGCTATCATCATCATCAAATCCAGGTGAACAGACCTTTGATACCAGCTTTGGTATAGGTGGCAGCAACAGCTACTATGCCCATTACTTATGTGGGGCAAGCAGAGAAACACGGTTTGAATTGCTTGCATTTTCCCCCAATCCAAGGAGGGATGGGATAGCAGGAGTCCTTTGGCGGTGGCCACATTTATTCCATTCTTCTTCCTCTATACAGTTCTTTCCCTCTCCAAAGCATACTTTTTCCGCCCCCCTCCATCTTTATCCTTGTTTATCTCTAACACTTCTGCTCAAAGCAGAAATGAAGAGAGCTCTTTTAATTGGGGAAAGCAGGGGTTATAATAAAAAGAGGACACATTAGCCTTCATGGATTCTATTAGTTATATTACTACTTTTCTGAATAATGTATCCTGGGATGCTACTATACATTATCCCTTGTTATGAACTTCTGTAACATTACATTCCTGCCTGAATTGCTCTCAGTTACCATATGAATGCCGTCTGGATAGTGTGCATTTGTTTCTCCTTGTAATTTCCTCCTGTCCCCTTCAGTCTACCTCCAAGGACCTACTTGACCCACTCCGTTACTGACCTCCCATTTTATAGTGTGATTCATTATTTTAATGTTTTATAAGAGAAATTGAATCTATTACATTTTTAATATAATTTATTCGTTGCACTTCTCCACTTCTGTGTTCCATAATTAAGATTCTCTTATGCTGCTTATCAAAAAAGCAGGGCAGCGATTCCTAATTTTAGCTTCCTGACACTCACGATCTGGTATCTCTTCCAAAATACCTGTCTTATCAGTGCCTGATAATATACCATTAGACATTGATTAATTGGGTTAAGATGTTGTCAAATCTCACTTTAAAAATGTAGATTTCTCTGAATATTTAGTAAATCGGCACTGAGTCATAAGGTCAATGTTCTAGTCTGGGCCATGCCAGCAATTGTCTATATATCCTTGGGTACATTACCCGAAAGCTTTTTCTGAAGTGATATGGTTTACTAATTCAGAAGTCAGTCTTTCTGGGTTTATGTTATGATTCCACCACTTCCTAATTGTTGGGAAGTTACTTAATCTAAGTCTCAATTTCTTTGTCTGTAAAAAGAATAATAATAGATAAAAATAGCATAGGATGGCTGTGAGGATTGACAGATAATGTACACAAAGCACTTAGCTTAGTACCTGGCACACTGTAAGCTTTCAAAAGTAAATGTTAGTTGCTATTAAGTATTTATTAGATATCTATAAGAGAGGCACAAAATTGCCTTTTCTACCTTGTATTATAGCGAGGATAGGCAAACTATGTCCCAAATGTGGTAAGTGGCCTGTTTTTGTATGAGACAACAAAAAGCAAAGAAGAGTATGCAACAGAGACCTGCAAAGTCTAAAATATTTGCTATGTGACCCTTTGCAGTAAATGTTTTCTATTCCCTGTCTGAATAGGATTTATAGCAAGGAAGTTTAAATGAAATAATTATAATGCCATACAATAAGTAAAAATTACCATGCAATAAAATGAGTTACTAATGTCTTAATATTTTAATTACTTTGTAAGTGATAAATGCTCAACCCTGTCCACTTGAGACGTTTAAAATAATGATAAATTAGGTATGGGAATGATAGAGGGAAAAAGAGATGAAATTCCTTAGTACCACAGGTCTTTGCAGGAGGTTGCATTGGGGAACCGAAAGCAAAAGGCACTGTGTGCCTGAAAGGAAAGAAATCCCCTATAGCAGAAGCTCCCTGATGGAACTCGAATTAACCTGCTTTCCAGATGCCTTCTGGAGAACATGCTGACATGTTAGGCTGAACTCCCAAGGCTAAGAGACCATTCTCTGGTACATGTACATATTTCTGTTGCTATCAGTTAAGTTTGTGCCTGCCAAGAGTCACTTGGGTTTATTCTCAAACCTGCTTATGCCATTTGAATTTATTATTCTGATGACAAAACTTAGTGAACACCATATAAGCCAATGATATACAAAGTATGAAAAGAAGTTATTTTTCCTGTGAAAACTAAGGTGAATTCTTTGGAAAGATCTAATAAAGGAGAGGCACTTTAAAAATTATTATTGTATTTAGTTTGGATGGAACAATATAAAAGTTTGAGGAGAAATTATAAAAATTTAGAATGATTCTGTACTTAGATTGCTTCATAAAAGTTTTGAAATTCTTCACTTTAGAAAAATTTGAACTAGAAATCATAGTGTATATGTATATAGTTTTTGTAAGAATGATAAGGCTCATTATCAGTGAACCCATGTTTACAAAAAAGAAAAAGATTGGCCTTATGGTGAAAGATTTGTGAGTAAGTGCATATTTATTTTTTAAGTTAGAATAAAATGATTATAATATATAGAAATCATTTTTAAAATTTTCTTGATTGTTTTCTCTTTACTGAACGGCTGTTAGTCCTAATTGTGTTGGATAAGAGGGCTTCCATTGTACTTCATAATTTGTTAGTTAAGCTGGTTTTATGAAAGTTATAGTGAATGGATGTCACAAAATTCTCAAGAGAAAGTTGGCTTTCTTTTTATAAAGTCACATTCTTTAAAATATTTGCTAAGAAGTAAAATGTGTAAAAAAAATTTGAATTCGCTACTATGGGTTTAACTCTTATTCAGTCATGTGGAACTAATATGCTTGGAGTAAGAATATATAAAAAATTAGTCCTAGCAAAAAATTACTTCTCTAGAGCTTTTCCGAGTAATCCAGGTCATTATTCTGCCTGGAGTAGTGAATCTAGTTCAGCTAACATTAGGAAGTATTGAATAGCAGTGTACGAAAGCAACAAGGGAGAAATTAGGGCATCTTGAGTGAGCCAGAAGCAGCACTGTCAGTTGAAATTAAATTTAATCAAAAGGAGAAAATAGTTTTTGGCATGTTGTAAAATAAAAAATTTGGCAAAGGTTTTTAGTACACCATGCCGTCTACAGCATTATTTTTTAACCTGAGGCATTTGTCCTAATTAAACAGGAGTGTTTTCTAAGTTTCTGTTTTAAGATCAAGGTAATTGTTTAAGCCTCAGATGCTGCTAATCTTATTCAGATGGAAATGGTTGACATGCTGTGTTAGTTCAAGTATCCTGAGAAGCAGACACAAAGATAGAATCAGACTTGAAAGAAATTTATTGCAGTAAATGCGTGTGAGAGAACATGGGGAGGAAGCCAGAGAAGACTGAGAGGGCTGTTAGACTGCAACGTTGATCTGACTGTGAGTGAAAGAGAAAGAGAAGGAAGTAGGTTGGGTAGAAACATCTTAGACTTCACTGGAGTTCTAAGGAAAGTTTGATAAAGCTGTTGGAAAGTTTCCAAGCCAAAGTCACCCATCAGAGAAGTCCCTCTCTCCCAGGGATATACCTGTCTTACTCCTGCTGAGCTTAGTCATTGACAGGGAATAGCTTGTGAGAAGGCGGCCTTGGGACCAAGGTGTATATTTCAGAGTGCTGTAGCTGGGGTTATAGATCAGCTGTGCAGTGAAAGATCAGACGGGTGCATTCTTATGACTGCCACACATATATATCATGACGTGCTGTGTATTTATATATCTTTACCACCAGGCATAGGCAGATAAAGTAAGTAGATGGAAGGATAGAATTCTAATAGTTTTCTTTATTAAGAATTATTCAATGTCTAGATTTAATTATTCATTTCAAATCTAAGATCAAGTGTGGTTCTGTTTAAATTTAATTCACTGTTGGTAAATACTAGGTGCCTTTAATCTTTTGTGGATTATTTTCTTACATATTAGATTTTACCATTCCTTTCATCCTTTATTGCTATTATTCCCTTTTTTCTCATTTTGGGAGAGGGGAGTTTTATTTTTGTTTTAAGGAAATACTAGACATGATTAATGAAAATGCAATAATCATATATTGTTACTGAACCTGAAATGTGTTAATACCAATATCTTCTATTTAATAAATTATGGTCTATACATATGTTTTCCTATTATAATTTCTTAACTTGTGAATACTTATATTTTAATTATCATTTGGATCTTTTTCCCTATCAAATAATTTTCAATAGATACATTATTTTACTAAGCCAATATTTTATTGGATATATGTATTTTCCTTTTTAAATTAATTTTTAATCATCATAGGACTCTATACATAAGTATTCTGTTTCATCAAAGACACAGTTATTAAATGCCCGTAGGGTTCATGGGGAAAAAAAAAAGAATTGTTTAATTGTTGGGAAATAGGCTAATAGACGTGAAAGGTTTCAGGAGTATTGCAGGGCTTTGCCTTGAAGGAATCTGTGGACATGTTAGTTCACAGAACAGAAGCTGCTTCCAACAAGGGAGGCATTGTCAGAGGACATTTGCAAAGCAACATTTCTTCTTTGCTGCCGGCCATCGCCTTGAGCTTTTTTGCAAGGCAGAAGCTCGGTTTGGGTCCTTGGTGGAGAAGCTGATTAAAATGCCTGCTCAGCAGATAACGTGCAGCTGGAACTATCCTAGACTTCAAGGCTATTCCTGCTTCACTCCTGACTACATGTCTCTGTGTTTAGAAGAAGTAGATTAGAGTAGTACACACACTCAGTGTTCTCCTTGTATACATTTTATTTTTAATTTGTATGCTCAGCTAGGTCTGTTTCTGACTTAGGTCTTAACGTGCTTATCTTAGAAAAATTTTGTAACCGTCTACTCTTGTAGACAGAATTAGGTAAGGTTCCTCTGGAAACCTCAAAAAATGAGCTGTACATATAATTCTCTAACAAAAGACAACTATTTGCCGTAACAATAAATACCGATGTGGATTTCAGTTGGAGCCTCACAGCTCATGGGAATGCTAGAGGACCTAACCCCCCCATCTTTTAAACTGCACTTTGTCTCCATCTTAATCATTTCTCCATCTATATTATTTCTTTATTTCCTATTATTTCCAAATCCCTTACAACGATCCTGCCTTGGGGCCTGTTCTCCTGGAAGAGTAGCTAACTCCTGGCATTTAATGAGCACTTATTATATGCCAGATACTATGCTTGGTGCTGAGACTGAAATTTGTAAAGAAATAAAGAATAAAATACAGAAGATTAAATGGATTCTATGTGTTGAAATTCAGCATAATCAATGTATTAGAAAAGATTGCCATGGAAAAAGGCCTGGCAAGATATCCAATAAACTGTTAACAGTGGTTATTTCTATAGAGTGGAATTGAAGTAAAAAAGGAAGCAGGGTGAAAACTTAAATTTTCACTTTATACAATTCTGTATTGTAGTTCATTACAAACATATATTATTTTTTATTATATAAATATAAATTATATATTATATTTTATTTGTCTGCTCTCCCTTATATATGAATTTATTCAGTCACTTGCATTTATCAGTATAGACTCATGGCTATTTATTTTGTACTTTGGCTAATATTTAGTACTTTGGTATGTAATTTGGCTTATTTTACACTTTGGCTTATTTATTTTGTTGCTCAGTTTGTCCCAACTTTAGCTATGGAAGCTCTTTCAGTTGGTTCTTGTTTCCCTTTCTGTGTATGTGTGTGTGTTGAGCATTTTATTACTTTTTACCACTAAAAGATACTGTAGACTCATCTGTCCTAGAATCAAGCCGGTTCCTTTTGTTCTAATGGCATTAGAAACCAAGATATGGGTGCTTGGTGTGCTTGTTTGTTACCAGGGTGTCTTTTTTTCTAGGTCTACTCAGCTGACAGAGCAAGGAAATACATTTGCGATACCAACATATATATATATATATATATATATATCTACAAATATTTCTATATGTACTCATCTTTATATTAAACTAAATATGAATTCATGCTGATGTCTTCAACATTAATCTATTATCTGTCCTAGTTTTACCTCCTTGTTTATCTGTAATCTGCCACTACAGCACTGAGAAACCTTGGCGTTCACCATCCACCATGTAGTACTTAATTGTTAATTCATGAATAGTGGTTTAAGAATTGTTAATCTGTACCTCTATGGGAAACAACTTTACCAAGTAGAGTACAATGCTATGTACAGTTCCTTTGTCTTTATGCTTACAGTCTCTACTCATTTCAAAAGTTATTTCGGTTAGCACCTTTTTTCTCTCACTCTTTTCAGTGAGATTATTTCATACATTTGTAATACAATTAGATTCTTTTGTCGTAGTATGCATTCTGTCCTGCCATGCATTTCCCTAGTTCCATCCTGTGATCTCCTGACTGCCTAAGTGTTTTTGTTTTAATTAGCTTACATTAAGGTTGACTTTTACTATCAAGTTCTATAGGTTAGGATAAATACATGTTGTTCTGTATCTACCATTACAATATCATACAAAATAGTTTCAAGTAAAAATCACCTGTGCTTGATCTATTCAACTTTCCTCCCTCTCCAAGCCCCTGGCAATCTTTTTACTATCTCCATAGTTTTGCCTTTTCCAGAATGTCATATAAATGGAATCAAATAATATGTAGCCTTTCAGACTGGTTTCTTTCACTGAACAATATGCATTTAAGATTCATCCATATTTTTGTGTGGCTTGATAACTAATTCCTTTTTTTCCCCATTGTGTGAATGTACCACAGTTTATCTATTCACCTTTGAAGGACATTATGGTTACCTCTAGTTTTGGTGATTATAAATAAAGCTGTTATAGACATTCATTTGCAAGTTTTTATGTAGACATATATTTTCAGATCAGTTGGGTAAATACCTGGGGCGTGATTGCTAGATCATATGGTAAGACTCTGTTTAACTTTGTACGAAACTGCCAAAGTGTCTTTCAAAGTATCTGTACTAAGAGCTAGGCATGGTGGCACATACCTGTAGTCCCAGCTACTCAAGAGACTGAGGCAGGAGGATTGCTTGTGGCCAGAAGTTTGAGGCCACAGTGCTCTATGACTGTGCCTGTAAATAGCCACTGTACTCCAGCCTGGGCAACACAGTGAGACTCTGTCTCCACAAAAAAATGGAAAAAAAATTCGGTGGGTATAGTGGGGTGTGCCTGCAGTCCCAGCTACTTGTGAGGCTGAGGCAGGAGGATGGCTTGAGCCCAGGAGTTCAAGTCTGCAGTGAGATATAACTGCACCACTGCACTTCAGCCTGGGTGACAGAGTGAAACCCCATCTCTAAAAAAAATTAATTAATTAAAAAAAATTAGCCTTGGCTTACTGGAACTTTTTTACTTTATGAACTTTTTACTTTTTTAAAAACTTTTTGACTCTTTTGTAATAACACTTAGCATAAAACACAAACACATTATACAGCTGTAGAAAAATGTCTTCTTTATATCTTTATAAGCTCTTTTTATCTTTAATTTTTTTTACCTTTAAAACTTTTTTGTTAAAAACTGAGACATAAACACACATTGGCCTAGGACTACAGAGTGTCAGGATCATCAATATCACTGTCTTTTACCTCCACATCTTGTCCCACTGGGAGCTCTTCAAGGGCAATAACAGACACGGAACTATCATCTCCTAGCATAACAGTGCATGCCTTCTTCTGGAATACGTCCTGAAGGACCTGCCTGAAACTGTTTTACAGTTAACTTTTTGTTATATAAATAAGTAGAAGGAGTGCACTCTAAAATAATAATAATATAATAGATATGTAAAGCAGTAATAGTCATTTATTATCATTATCAAGTATCAGGTACTATACATAATTATATGCGCTATACTTTTATATGAGTGGCAGTGCAGTAGTTTTTTTTTACATCAGCATTACCACAAACACGTGAGTAATGCTTCTTCCCACTACAACCTTACATCATCTGCGATGTCACTAGGCAATAGAAATTTTTCAGCTCCGTTATAATCATATGGGATCACCCTCATATATGAGGTCCTACGTTGACCAAAACATTGTTATAAGTTGTGTGACTGTAAATTTTAGAATCATTTTGCCAATATTTACAAAATAGCTTTCTGAGATTTTGATTGAAATTGCCTAAATTTTTAAAATCATAAATTGGTGTTGAATTTTGTCAAATGCTTTTCTGCATCTCTTTCGATGATCTTGTAATTTTTCATTTTGTCAATGTGCTAATTATATTGCTTGTTTTTGAAATGGAAAAATAATCTTGCATTCCTGGAATATTTTTGATTTGGTTATAATGTTTTATTCATTCTATTTATTGCGGGATTCAGTTCGCTAATATTTTATTTAGGATTTTTGCATCTATATTCATGAAAGAGATTGGCCTGTAATTTTCCTTTTTTGTTATGCTCTTGTCAGGTTTAGGCCTCAAGGTTATGTTGACTTTATAAAATGAATTGCGAAGTACTTCCTCTTTTTTATTCTTTAGTTGGATAAGATTGATTGATTTTACCTTACTTATTATCTTCCTAAATGTTTATTAGAATTCACTGGGGAAGTCTAACTTGTCTACCCACCATGGTAGTGTTCTGATGCCTTCAAAGCATGATTTCTTTTTCTTTTTCTTTTTTCAATATATGTATTTTGCCCATCTTTCCTAGCTCCTTTCAGCAGGCACGTTGGTCTTAGCCAGCCTAATAAGCCATTGCCAGAAATGTCTTTCTCTTTTCCCTGTCTTCCTCTGTTATTCCATTGTATCCTCCACTGGAATTGTTTGTTCTGTGTATCTCATTTACTGCTGTATTCCCAGCACCTAGATAAGTGCCTAGCATAGAATAGAAGTAAATGGATATTTGTTGGATTAAAGAATGAATTAACATTTCATTTGAGAAGACAGAATAGAAATTCAAAAGAAAATATTTTTTCTTTTGTTTTTTCAAACCTAAAATATAATCTTTCTTGAGCATAAGTTAGGGTGAGTTTTGATCTAGAAGTTGGGACCTTTAGAATTATAGTCTCAAAAACAAAGAGGCTGGCCGGGCGCTGTGGCTCATGCCTGTAATCCTAGCACTCTGGGAGGCCGAGGCGGGTGGATCACTCAAGGTCAGGAGTTCGAGACCAGCCTGAGCAAGAGCAAGACCCTGTCTCTACTAAAAATAGAAAGAAATTATCTGAACAACTAAAATATACATATATATAGAAAAAATTAGCCGGGCATGGTGGCGCATGCCTGTAGTCCCAGCTACTCGGGAGGCTGAGGAAGTAGGATTACTTGAACCCAGGAGTTTGAGGTTGCTGTGAGCTTGGCTGAAGCCACGGCACTCTAGTCCGGGCAACAGAGCAAGACTCTGTCTCAAATAAAACAACAAAAAACAAAGAGGCTCTGTTGCCCAGGCTAGAGTGCCGTGGCATCTTCATAGCTCACTGCAACCTTGAACTCCTGGGCTCAAGTGCTCTTCCTGCCTTAGCCTCCCGTAGCAATGACCATAGACACAGGCCACGACACCCGGCTAATTTTTTCTATTTTTTGTAGAGATGGGACCTTCCTCTTGCTCAGGCTGGTCTCCAACTCTTGGCCTCAAGCAATCCTCCCACTTCAGCCTCCCCAAGTGCTAGGATTATAGGCATGAGCCACTGCACCCGACATAAACATTTAAAAATTTTAAATTGACAAATAATAATTGTAGTCTCTTTCTTAATGATATTTCCTCAAGATGTTAAGTAACATCTTTGGTCTTTATCACTTCATTCGCAAGTGATTTTTATTACTCTCTTAGTTGTGGAAATAGTTTCAATTGTTTTAAAATTAAAGAGACTTCAAGAGAAAAAAAATTAAAAAGGTAACAAGGGCATTGAAATTAATGTTTTAAACAAATATTCAAAATACGTAGGTATAAATACAGGCTTATAATTTTTATTATAATAATCCTACCAGTGAATACAAATAAGACAAATAGATTATCATGTTTTATGAGGTAAAGATGAAGAGTTTCATTAAAAATTGCATTTTGCATAATACATAAATGTTTACCTGTGTTTTTCCCTCCTCTTCCCTTTAGGGCCATTTTAAGTGCCAGATCTAGTTATTTTGCTGCAATGCTGAGTGGCTGTTGGGCTGAAAGCTCCCAAGAGTATGTTACTCTTCAAGGGTAAGCATAATTTTTACAAGGCAGCTTGACTGCAAATGATTGCAAATAGTGCTTCATACGAAGCACTTTTTAAGAATCTGATTTCCGTGTATGTTCAGTGAAATATTTCTCATGTATTCAACAAAGTACATTTCCTGTAATGGGAAGAAGTAGGGAGCATTTAGTAATAGAGATAGTGTGTTAATATGCTTAGGCTTCTATAACAAAATGCCAAAACTGGGTGGCTTAAATAAGAGAAATTTATTTTCTCACAGTTCTGGGGGCTAAAAGTCCAAAATAAAGGTGCCAGCAAGGTCGATGTCTGATGAGGGCTCTCCTCCTAGGTTGCAGACTGCCATCTTCTCACTTTGTGCTCACGTGGCCTTTCCTCAGTGCATGCACTTGGAGAGAGAGCTCCATGGTGTCTCTTCTTTTTTTTTTTTTTTTTTTTTTTGAGACAGAGTCTCACGCTCTTGCCTGGGGTGAGTGCCGTGGCATCAGCCTAGCTCACAGCAACCTCAAACTCCTGGGCTCGAGCAATCCTACTGCCTCAGCCTCCCGAGTAGCTGGGACTACAGGCATGCGCCACCATGCCCGGCTAATTTTTTCTATATATTTTTAGCTGTCCAATTAATTTCTTTCTTTTTGGTAGAGACGGGGTCTCGCTCTTGCTCAGGCTGGTCTCGAACTCCTGAGCTCAGGACGATCCGCCCGCTCCGGCCTCCCAGAGTGCTAGGATTACAGGCGTGAGCCACCGCGCCTGGCCTGTGTCTCTTCTTATAAGTAAATTAATCCTATCAAATCAAGGGGCTCACCGTTATGACCTCCTTTAACCTTAATTACCTCCTTAAAATATAAAATAAATAAATAATAATAAAAACTTCCTTAGAGGACCCATCTACAAATGGCACCACACTGGGGTTAGGGCTTTACCGTATGAATTTGGAGGGAACACAAACATTTAGTCTATAACGGGTAGTTTCTGATTAGGGAAGATTTTAAAGGCCAGGCTAAAGAGTTTATTGTCCTGTGGGTAAAAGGAATGTGTAGGCGAATCTGTTGGTGAGGTTTTTTCACCACTGTTGAAAAACAACTTAAAAAGATGTATGTATTCTACTGATAAGATCTTTTCCTTGGTGATGAATTTAAAATATCTACTGAAAATAGTAAGGGTAGTGCTAGCAGAAGCCAGAATCTAAATATGCCAATCCTAAAGATAATCACTTTTGTGTAATTTTGAAAACTTGTCCGTGGGCTGTGTTTCATATGTTTTAAACATCATTTTTTTGAACTGTCCATTCATTCTCATTAGAAAAATTCAAAAGGAGAAATAACACTAGTTTGACTCAGAATACTTTTTGACATTCATTAAAAATGGTGTGATTCTTGGTAGTCAGACAGAGGTCAAAAGAAATGTGTGATTATGGGATCTTACTCCACAGCAGAAGAAAAAAGTGATTTACAAAGACTACATGTCTAATTTTTTTTCCTGGAAGAAATCTTTGTTCCTTGTAGGTTAGTGACAATTTTTACTACCTGATACCTATTATGTATACCTTTGTTCCCTTCTCCAAATAGATTCCTTCCTCATCAATAATAATGCCTCACAATAACACTTGAGAGTTTCTGTGCTTCTTCCACTTTTACTATGTCCTGTTAATTTTCAGAATCAGTCTTTGAGATAAAGAGGGTATATTCACATATTACGGAAGAATAAAAACAAGATCAGAGAAATTAAATGTCTTCCCAGGGTCACCTGGTAAATAAGTGCTTATGCTGAATATAAATATGTTTTTTTATAATTCAGAGTTCATTCCGCCACAGGCACTGACAAAATTAAAAATTTTCCCATTGGCATGGATATTTGAGCTAGCTCAGATTGTTCTTCTCCGCTGTTTAAATCAGTGCTTTTCAAACTTTGTCCTATAGAACCCTAAAGTTCCTGGTAAGTACATTAGGAGGACCACATTGTGTAGGATTGGGATCTGCAGGGAAGGCCATTTGAAAAGGGCTGCCCCTTCAACTTTTATCTGTTTTATGTAGTTCAAGATGATCTCTGAGTTAAGCTGTAGGTATAAAAGCAAGAGGGAGTCTTTTTTTTTTTTTTCGGTCTTTCTTAATCACCCCTCATGAGCTGATCAGATTAAACATTCAAACACCCAGACTTTAAAAAATGAGGTCTATTTATTAAGATGTCAGTGGACAAGAAAGAAATAGTGGCATCAACTATTGGTCTCTACTCCCTCACCTGTAATAAAGCAAGATTTTTCAACACATCGACTGCCACACTAGAAAAAAATGTTTCCTTGGGGCCACAGTGTTTTGTTACAAAAATAGAATAAAAACTTTGAAAACAAAGCAGTCCTTTCTAATTTAATGAAAAATTTGTTACTTTTTATTGTTTTCTGTGCATGAGTTATATGTAACTTGAAAAATAGTTCACGCAGCTCCCAAGGTAAAGACACCTGTGAGTTACATACACTTCATGAGGCCCTGGGCTCAAAACTAGCGTGAGTTAAATACAACTCATGTGGTAGTTAATGTGTTGATACTAAAATGAAAGAAATATCACCTGATGGATACATGGTTTTATATACATCCTTTATTATTATTATCATACAATGCTGTGATATATTTTGCCTTTTCCTGTTGTATCATGTATCAAATTGATTGTCTCAAATTACCACCTAAAATTTTATTAGTATTGTAACATACAAAGCTATTAGAAGGCTAAGGGGGATTGAGGAATTGTACTTTGTGAAAAATCAAATATTTTAGGAATTTTTGTATTAAAACAAAGTAATCCATAAAACAAATTCTGCTTTCCCATTAACTTATATTGTAAACCTGGGTTTATGTTTCCATGGGGAGTGTAGTATAGTAAAAACATCATGAACTTTGGTGTCCTTACAGGCAGTTGTATATCCAGTTCTTACTTGTTACATGACTTTAGGGACATTCCTTAACTTTCCTGAGCTTCTCACAGTCATTGAAAGAATTAAATGAGATACAATAAGGAAAGAACCTGGCATAGTGCTTGGTACATAGTATGTAGTACTCATTAATAATGTCTGTTTCTCCTTTCTCTAAATTAGATTATTCTCATTTTCTAGAAAGAAAAAGGTTCAAGTCAGGGCTTTTCCCAATATCAGATCAGCAGTGCCTGCTTTGAGGGATCAGCAGCTTCTTTTGGAACTGTGTAGCCATTGCATGCCTGCAGGATGTTTTCTACGAATAGATTAGAATGAAATTCTGTCTGTCCCTACGGAAGGAACCATAGTGTTTTAATGAGTTGGTAACTAAAAGTCTTAATATACGTCATATTTTTCAAGAAGGACAGCCTTTAATAAATGAGGTTGGAATAGTAGAGTCCTATAATCCTAGTTCCATCCATGCCCCAGAAAAGGGGGGTGGAAGGGTATAGTTGGAAGGAAATTCTGTTCTAGTGGAAGGAAGTGGAAAATTTTCCACATGCTAGAATGAAAATCGAACCACAGCCAACATTTCTGTGAAGAAACCACACATACTTCATTTTATATAAATAGAAGTCTTCCAGTGGTGGCTTGGGCTTTGGAGCATAAATTTGGATTTTCTCATTTCCTTTGGGAGATTCCTGGGATAGCTCTGCTCTTCAGTATGAGATTTTGAAATATAAGTGAGATTATATTTTTCTCCTGGCTAAACTCCTTCAGTGTCTTCTCATCACAGTTAGAATTAAACCCAGACTCTTTACTGTGACCTGTAAGACCCTATATGATCAGGCCTCTGGCTTCTTTCTCATTTTTTTTTTTTTTTTTTTTTTTTACCATTCTTGCCCTCATTTATTGATCTTTCCTCCAGTAAGCTTATTCTTGCCACAGGGCCTTTGCACTTGCTATTTCCTCTGCCTAAGAGTTTTTCGCCTAGTATTTTGCATGCCTGATTGTTTGTTATGCTTGAAATATCAGATCAAGTGTCACCTTCCCAGACTACCCTACCTAAGGTAGCTATAGTCTAACTCCTCAGTTACTTTTTTATTATGCTATTGTGTTGTCCTCATGACACTTTTCACTATCAAAATTATCTTTTTAATTTTTTCAACACATTTATTGTCCATATCCTCCCCTTAAAATGTGTCTTGTATCCCCACAGTCTAGACTAGAGTCTATCATTCAATAAATATTGAATATGAATGGATGAATAAATGAATGATGAAGTGTCTCTGTTACCTTAGTCCACACACATAGGATCCTGAAACTTTAGAAAGCACACATGAAACATAGATTTTAGTAAACTAGGTACATGTTTCAAAGTCACTGATCTTAGATCTTTGTCCTGTTATTGGTTTTTCTTTTTTCTAACTCTTGAGTATATGTAATGTTTTCATCTCCTACAAGCTTCTGTTCTGATTACATTTTAGTGGGAGTAGTGCTTTAAATCTTTCCATTTAAACTGTGGGCAATTGGAATAATTTGTTGCTTTTCTAGGTCAGTTGATCATGTCTTTAAAAACACTTTTAGTGAAAATATAAATGACTTACAACATAATAACAAGAACACAGCTTAGTAACACATCTGTCAAGACAGTAGGAAAATGGTTTCTTGCTGTTTTTATAGCTATCATATATATTTATATATAGGCACAAATGTCTAGATTTTGCTGTTTATTTTAATAAAATGTCTTTTGCTTTTATTTAGTCGTTATCTTTTGCTTAAACCTGTCAAGTCTTAAGAGGAACTATTCTTTCAAAATAAGTAGCCAATTCTCATTAAGATTGATAATCTGAGGAAGAGTGTATGCAGTAGTATGCATTCTAGTAATTATGTTAGTGTTTTTGATTGACAAACTACTGATAATATGGCTTAATTATTCTGTGATTAAATCTTATCAAATTTATAGTATATAAATGAGAATATTTAGATATTTGACTTTTTTCCTAAAGTATTAAATATACAGAGTTTTGAATCAGTAGAAACCAGTACTTAGCCATGGTAGTGGCCAGTATTTATTAAATTAATGGAAAAATATTATATTTATGTATTTTCAACTTCTCATTCTTCTGAAAGTTTGGGAAGATGCTGTAAGTGCCCTAATAAGATATTAATTAAACATTCATCAAACATTTATTGAGCATATGTTATTTAAAGTCACAGAATCAAAGCAAATACCTTTTTAATTCCTGCCCTCTGGAACTCCATTTATTTTCTTGCCTTCCTCCTTTTGTTTCTTTAGCAGATATTAGTTACTATGCTTAACCAATGGTGGGGGTTTTATCAGCACTGTCCCCATCATGAGTCTACTGAAAAGCTCCTATATTATGCAGGGAAGGGAAATTCTTCTGATGCTGGGGGCATTGAAACATTGTTGACATTCTGCTGGTATGAGAGGTACAAGGATAAATGACACGAACCCTGCCCTTACAGAACACAGTCTAGAAGGAGAGACAATATGTAAACAAAAATATTGCAAGTTAGCTTGATAAATGTGATAGTGGAAGTATCTGTAGTATACTGCTTAAGAGACCAGGCATTGGAGTCAATCTGCCTAGATTTAAATCTTGGGAAAGTTATGTAATTTTAGTTTCTTCATTTATAGAATGAAACAGATAATAGTATCTATTATTGAGTTGTTATGATGATTAAATGAGCCAATAGCATTCAAAATGCTTATTAGCTCAGTGACTAGCTCGTAAGTGCTCAGTAGATGTTAGTTATTGTTTTTAACATTTTGTGATTTTTTTTCATCTTGGGAGCATTAAGGAAACAATCAGAGATAAAGAGCCACATGTCTTGTGTCTTAAAGATGAAATAAACGGAAAGGAAATCATTCATTGATTTTAAACACAGTGAACAGTATGTGCTAAGGCATGGATGTCTAAGAAATTGTAAGTAGTTCAGGTATAGAAAATGAATAAGTTCAGCTATCTTGAAATAGCTGCTAGAAAGGGAGACCTGGAGGTCAGATGATAAGAGACTTTGTACACCAAGCTAAGGACTTTGGACTTTTTTCTGTGGGCTTTGGAGAATAGTTGAAGAGTTTTTTTAAATGGGAGACTATATCAGATTTGCATTTTAGAAAAGTCACTCTAATAACAATGTGGGAAACAGGATGGGAGCAGAAGATTTCAGGCAGGAAACCTGTATCAGAAGATACTATCATAGTACAGACGGGACAAAATGAGAGGCTGAACCAGAGCAGTGAGAGGGGAAATAGAGAGCAGAGGCTGAAATGAAGAAGTTATTGAAAGTACAAATGACAGGATATAATGAGAAGACTAAGATGAACCTCAGGTTCTGACTTAGGCATCTAGATAAAAAATGTCTAGGGGCCCAATTATGTCTGTTGGAGTTTTCAGATGGCCCCCTGAAAACTCCAACAAAGCATACTTCTTTTCTGCTCAGAGTAAGGCTAAAGAATCAGCAGGTGAAGTAAGAAAACATTTCCTTTATTACTGACAAAAACTGCTAAAGCTGTACAGATTGAGTATTCCTCATCCAAAATGCTTGGGACCAGATGTGTTTCAGATTTCAGATTTTTTTGGATTTTGGAATATTTGCGTATATTTAATGAGATATAATGGGGATAGGATCAAACGCTAAACAGAAAATTCATTTTTGTCTCATAGTGTTGAACTCAAAATAGAATGTAGAGATGACATTTTTAAATGTTTTATTTGGCAATCACAGAATTGCAATTCAGGGCATACACACAGACAAGGGTGGTCTTTAGTATGTCTAAAGAAAAAAGAGAAGGTCGGGGGTTTTATTAGAGGGAGAAATGTTATATACTGTTTTGAAAGAAAGCTCACCGGCACTAGAGAAGCTTTTGGGAGCTGGTGAGCTCTGATTGGTGAGTGAAGGCAATAGGTAAAACTGGTCGTAGGATTACAGCAGGCCGTTTCAGCAGCTGGGCTCACAGAAAATTCAGTTCTTAGAGCAGGTGCTATATGCCACGAGTGCTTTCCCCCTGCCCCGGCCCCTCGACTCTGAATTAGTTAGGTATAACAAAAATAACCCAATTCGTATAATCAATTTCATAACACCTTATAGCCTGAAGGAAATTTTATACAATATTTTTAATAATTTTGTACATAAAATAAGTTTTGTGTACATTGAACCATCAGAAGGAAAAGGTATCACTATCTCATGTCAGTTATCAAAAAGTTTTGGGTTTTGGAGGATTTTGGATTTTCAGATTAGGGATACTGAACCTGTAGCACATGCTCTCAATACAAGAGCCGAAGTTGTCTTGCTTATGATATCCCTGTAAGACATCCCACCTGAGAAGTCACCTGACGCTGCACAGCAGACGCACCTCTTCCCCATCACCTCTTCCGACTGGTTCAGCAAAGAAGAAAAGAGAAAAGAAGTCAAATTACCTTTCATGTTGATTTCCTCCTGACTGATGACCAATGGTTGTTGTCCACCAACCAGATAATCCACTCCCCGTGGTACAGAGGAATAGAGGATAGGGCAAGATGCAAGAAGCTCTATAATAATGCTGTCAACAAGATAGGAGTAACAGCAAGAGGACTGAATTTGGGGTGGGGAAGAGGAAAGAGGTCATGAATTCAGAGTTTCAGATACATTAGTCAGTAGGACATGAAGTTATCACTCCAAACTGCTTCTTAAGTTACATTTTACTTATTCATCTGCTTAATGAGGAAGTTGGCCAAGCTAGAGCCACTGACAGGTATTACAAATTAAGAAACCTGTACAGCATAACAAGAATCTTTCTAGTGAATAGAGTCGTCCATCTGACAACTCTATTGTTGTCAGTGGCTGACAACATTGGCAAATGTTGTCAGCCACAGCATTTGTGGCAGAAGGTGAAGGTTTGTTGAAGGTGCTAAGGAGAGGATTTCTTAATTAGCTAGAGGTTGAACAATGACTTCTAAAGTCCCTTCTAACTTTAAAAAATAGTGATAGAAGATGCTCAATAAATAAACAATGATTTGACAACATACTAGTAACATTTTATAGCTTATATAAAAATCCATATAGCTATAGTTCATTTTATATTTATGGTATAGCTGCATGGATGTTTGAAGAATTTTGATATTTGAAGATATTTGAAGAATATATTCTTCAGATAAAAGTAAGATTAGAACTTTATCTTGGCTAAAAGTTTACAGGAAATAGAATGTATTATTGGTATCAGTTAAACTTTAATTATTTGTGGATTTGAGTTTTCTTTTATTTTTCAGTATAAACCATTTAGAAATGAATGTTATGATGCATTTTATATATGGAGGAACTTTGGACTTTCCAGACAAAGCTAATGTTGGGTATGTATTACTTTTTAATAATTTAAAATATAAATATGTTAATATTTGGCAAGTCCTGCTTTGTTGAGCTATGTTGCAAAGTGTCAATGATGTAGAAACTTAAATTTTATTATCTATTTTGCTATATCTTGATGATGTTTGGGAATATGAAGAAACAATAGGCAAGTTACCTTATTTAGAAGAAAAGATGATTGAGCAACTCACAGTAATAAGATTTTTTAAAATCTGTACTAGACTTAATTTATATTAGAAGAACTTCATTTTTGTTTGGAAAATAAATCATAGGTTTTTATAAAATAAAATTGATCAAACTTTAAAAATTATTTTACTATGTTTTTTTTTTTAATTTTAAGTTATCTTTTTTAAACAGCAAAGGAAAAGCAAAAAGAAAAACTTTGAAACTTGTTTAAGAATATAGGCCATCCTAAAGACCAACAACTATGTGATTCTTAAGTATGCTATACTGAAGTGCCATCTAAGCTCCTGAAATCCTGCTGGAAAGTGAAATTCCACCTTACTCTTTTAATTTTCTGAATGCCTTCCTATCTTCTTGCTATTCTAACATCAGACAAGTGAAAGCTACTCTTTCAATTTTAAAAATTCTTTGGTTCCTTTAATTTTGAACCAAATATATTTTGGGGGAGAACATATCATGAGTCATAGAGAATATACTAAAGTTTTATCCCCTGGCAATATATAGGAAATTTTATCATGCTTTCAAGGCTTGTAGGCTTCCTAAGTACCTGAAGTATGTTAGGTACTCAGAAATACTTGCCAAATGAAAGAAGCAAAGGAAACTCTTGGGCCCATGGATGCTGTTTCTAATCAGAGTCATTTGGAGACATTTTCAATATGACAAGACATCAGTGAATCGCCCCTGACCACAAAAAAATACTTTTATTATACAAATTTGTTGCAAAGAATTATGTTGTAACTTTTAGCTTTCAAAGCAGTTTCCTGAATTTTGCCTCTGTATGTCACAGAGCAAAAAAAGGGAATTTGAAACATCTCCAAATTTACCTCCTGCTATTCTCCACTAATCAAATCATGTATCAGTGCTTTCAACTGTAATTAGGCCTATGTTCTTTTTATAATCCATAAATAATATGCATTATGTAAGGCAGAAAGTTATAATTACAATAATTCAGATTATTTTTTCTAAACGGACTATATATTATCAAGAAATTACTGTATATTGTACCTTGATTTTTAATAGTGCGTCTATTTTTATTTTAGTCAGATACTCAATATGGCTGATATGTATGGACTAGAAGGATTAAAAGAAGTAGCAATCTATATTTTAAGAAGAGATTACTGTAATTTCTTTCAGAAGGTAATTATTAAGTCTCAGAAATCTTTTACTCAATGCTTTGTCACTCATTATTACCTACTAGATTTTTAACCCTGATTAAGTATAGTGCTTTAAATATTAAAAATATTAAGTCAGTTTAACTAAGGGGAGCTCCAATTGAGAAATAATGTATATGGTCTGCTTGCAAAAATCAAAAACCAACTCAAATTGTTTTAAGTAAAATAAAATTGATGTGGAGGGTTTATTAAAAGGATGTAAGAGTATCCTATATAATTCAAAGGTAGAGTGTATGGCTGGGACTCAGGGTTTGAAACTGGGAGAAAGGAAGTCAAAAATTAAGCTTACCTTTTCCATTTATCAAAGAACTACACAGTGCTTTATTGATTATTTTCTCTGAAAGTATATTTCTTCCTTTTACTACCTCTCTTTACAGTGTGTACTTGAGGTGGAGTATAGTTCTCTTCTACCTGTCTCCCCAGGTGGAATATGAATAGTAAATATTTTTATTTTTAGTTACTACAAAGATAAACTTATTGTCTAAAGAAAGATTCCATACTATGCATTTCAAAGCCATTTTGTACACTATTCTTAGATTGTCCATTGTTTTAATGTATTCTGTGACTAGGTTATTTTTATTTTCTTATTTATGCTTTTCTGCATTTTCTAAATTTTCTACAATGAGCATGTATTACTTTTATAATCAACAAAAACAAATCTTGAAAAATTGTTTACATCATATTTCTTATTGGGTAGTTGAGACAATAATATACATTGTACGAATTCTAATTAGGTAATTCTAATAACCTTTAAATTTAGGTTTTTGTGTTGGGTAGGTCTTTTTCTACCTCCCTGTATGCTGTAGCTGAGGAAGCAGCCAATGTGCTAAAAAAAAAAAAAAAAAAAAGAGCCATGAACAACTGGGTCCACTACTGGTCCCCCAGAGTTTACTGAGAAATAGTTAAACCCCTCAGCTACCTTTAACCAACTATTCACTCTGGCCCAAGTAAAGGGATTGGAAGAAGGAGGGCAGCCCGTGGTGTCTCAGCTTTTTAGAGAGTGAAGAATTCTGGTGAAAGGCTTTTCCTTCTCCTTCATATGCCTCCCTCATATTCCCAGTCAAGTGAAAGTTAGGAGGGAGAGCCAAGAGAATCACAAATAAAGATTAAAGATGGGAAATATCTACCATGAGGAGATGGTGTCTTCTCATTCCCCACTTTACTGTATCTTTAAAACCATCCCACCCTGGAACTTCCATCAGAAAAGAAAAGAAAAACAAAGAAAAGAAAAAGAAAAAACAAAAAAGAAATGAAAGTGGTAAGAAATTTCTTGGGAGATCTTGGAATATGCCTTGAGAAGCCAGTGAGAATGTATTTGAACATGGAGCCTAAAGGAAGGAGGCTTGCTGGAGAAGCCACTACTAGCCTGGTGATAAAGGACTACAGTTATTGTCATATAGAGAAAAAGGTATGGGGAGTCCACACTACACCTGAGTTATACATGGTCTACAGGAAAGGAGGAAGACCTTAGTGGTTCCATGAAAGTTAGAGGAGACTGATATAGAGACAAATGACATTGTGTCCCATGTAAGGAGGCATTGTACATCATGAACCACTTAAAGAGTCCTTATCCACAGAGAAGCTAGGGTGAAGCTTGATTTGCCCCTATCACATCAGCAAAGGCCACCAGCATCTGAATTAGAGCAAAGTCGAGGACATCTCCCTGCTACCATCTTGGTCTCTGCTTAATTATATAAGGTGACTATAGCTGACCCATAGCCCTCTTCCAAAGGAGGTTGACCTGGAAGATGGAGGAGCAGGAGACTAGCCTATGCTCTACTCCTTATTCCAGATCTTCCCAACCATAAATCTAGTCAGTGATGGGAGGGAAACATTTAAAGATGAGTGTTAAAGCAGTACTATACTGAATTTCAAAAATGAAAGTAACCAGAAAGTATTGGACTCTGCCAATAATGTATTAGGGGATGGAAAAAACGGGGGGTTGACACAAAGTGTTTGAAAGCACTAGTTGGGAAAAAAAAGTTTTATGTTAGTATCTCCTCTGAGCTGAGACTCCTCAATAAACCAGTTATGTTTGTATACCATTGTAAAAATAATCTCTTTTATGGATAGTCTTTGGACTATTGCCCCTTATTTTTTGATATGTGCATAAGTATATGTGAGTTAAGTGTGGTTTCTTGTATTTCATTTTTTCAGTAATCCACTTAAATTTAAAAACACAAAAGGCATATTTGTGTCTATTAAAGCAATTGAAAATGAAGTTTCTTTTCAATTATCTGTATGGTATTTTGTTGAAAACTTTTTCACTTTATTTCATTTATTTTAATATAGTCTATAATGCTGTGGCAACAGATATTTGAAAGAACAATTTCTGTTTTTATTGACCTGATCCCTGAATTTTTTTGTTTTATATGTTTTAATAATATGTATTTTTATAAATATACTTTTGAATTATATAATTTTTAACATTTAGTTCTCAATTAGGCAGTGACTTAAATGTGGTAAACTTATAATAACATTCCATAGTGATACGAATTTGGGTACGTGATGGGCAACTGGCCCCAGAACTCCAGGCAAGCTAGCTTCAGTTACTTCATTAACTTCACGACCTGCCTTTTACACAATTAGAATTTTTGTACTTCCTTAATAGGATTCTGGCAGGCTTTACATTATATATTTTTTGACACCAATTTAAAAATATGTTTAGGCAATGACTTAAATATTAATATATGTCTTTACAAATTCTATAAGCAAGTTTTGAAGATGACTAAAGGTCAGACATCCTATTACAAAAACACCTGGGAGTCAACATTTCCATATAAGTAAATTCTCAGACAGCCAAAGTTACCCCTTCAAGCCAGGGCTCAGGAAACTTTTTCTGTTAAAAGGCTAGATAGTAAATATTTTAGGATTTGTGAGCCATACAATCTCTATCACAACTGCTCTGCTGTTTTAGAACAAAAGCAGCTGTAGACAATATACAAATGAAATATCATGACAGTGTTCCAATAAAATGTATTCACAAAAACAATGGTGGACTAGATTTGGCCCACAGGCTGTAGTTTGCCAGTCTCTACTTTAAGCAGCAAATTATTTTGTATTTTAATAATTTTTATAAATTATTCTTAAGGTATGCATCAATTGGTAGATTTCATGTTGTATAAAGCTTGTTATTCCTAAATAAAATTAAACTGCTGGACTTTTTAACTATTTTGCTTACCTTTATAATTTTTCAGGCTTGTGGATGCTCTTAGACTATCAAGCATGTCTGTCACACTAGCCCCTTCTCTCACTCTAATTTGATGCTCTTATCTGAAGTGTGTCAGAAAACCAAATTATTTAACTTGGTAGAATTATCACTGAATAATCTATATAGTGATAGCCATTTCTCCAATTCTCCCAAGGGGATTTTAATTGTTTAATTTAAATTGTTATATGCAAAGCAAAATATTTACATTCAATTTATTAAATACTAACATAACACTTCTAGGAGAGGGGTATTTTTTTAATTTCAGAATATTACAGGGGTACAAACATTGAGGTTACATATATTGAGAAGAGGGGTATTATAAAATCAAATTAATAGCAATTCATAATTAAAAAGTTGGAACTCACTGACCTTATGAAAAGCTGGAGACATTTCCAAAGAAGCTTTTGCTCTTCTCTGAGAGCAGGCAATCATCAGAAGTACAAATTTAGAGACAAGATATACAAATTGGTTGATTATTGGTCTTTATTAAATGTATAAGCCCCAAATTGCAACTAATGTGTATAAAGAGAAATTAAACTCTATTCAACCTAATTAGGCAATGGATGTACTTAGAAATAGAGTCTAAAACTTGAAGATACATGGCATGGGCGATACATAGCACAGATGCTTAACACCAAAGCTGTTAGTTGTTTTCAGTATTTGTATCTACATTTTATTTGTTTGTTCTAATTCAATACTTCTGTGTACATACTTTTAAAAATACATAATGTTGTTATGATCTAATTAAATTCTCTCTTTCTATTTGCAGTCAGTATAGGACCACAAATAAAAGTTTATTTATATTTTAGGAAGCAGATTAGACCCTACTATTGTATTGCAATGTGATGTGCTAGAAATTATCATACCACTTTTGCTTAAAAAAAAGATATTTAAGTCAAAAGATAATAGAATAAGAATTTTTTGCATTCTTGCAGCTAAAAAAGCTCAAATGTTCTGTAAAGCTAAGAGTTGTTAGTGGGACACTTGATTTTAAAAGAATAAAAGTTTTTTTGTGGTTTTGTTTTTAAAAAGACTTGATTTTTTAGAGCAGTTTTAGGTTCACAGCAAAATTATGAGGAAGGTACAGAGATTTCCCAAAACTCCCTTGCTCCTACACATGCATAGCCTCCTCCACTATCAACATCCCCCACCAGAATGGCACATTTGTTACAACTGGTGTGCCTGCATTGACACATTATCATTCAGAGTCCCTAGTTAACAATAGGGTCTACTATTGGTGTTGTACATTCTGTGGTTTGGACAAATATGTAATGACACATATCCACCATTATAGTATCATAGCAGAGTGTTTTGAGTGCCCTGAAAATCCTCTGTGCTCTGCTTATTCATCCTTTCTTCTCCACTAACCCCTGACAACCACTGATCTTTTTGCTATCTCCATAGTTTTGGTTTTTCCAGAACATAATATGGTTGGAATCATACAGTTTATGTCCTTTTCAAATTGGCTTCTTTCATTTAGTAATATGCATTTAGGATTTAAGATTCCTCCATGTCTTTTCATGGTTTGATAGTTCATTTCTTTTTAGTGCTGAATATTTCATTGCTTGGATGTACTATGGTTTAGTTAACCATTCTCCTATTGAAGGACATCATGGTTGCTTCCAAGTTTGGGCAGTTATGAATAAAGTTTCTATAAACATCTGTGTTCAGGTTTTTGTGTGGAAAGATGTTTTAAGGAAAAAAAGTTTGAGACTGACTAGAACATGTCTGTAGCCAGAATGCCAGCAGAAATTAATTTCAGATAAAGAACTAAATATAGAAAATGAATTTTGAATTATATGTATTTATTCTGTAGTTTAGGATTATAAATCAGATTATCTGTACAAACCAAATATTTTTAGCTTTTGTAAATAGAAAAAGAATAAATGTGGTGTTTTCTATTAATTTTAGCCTGTTCCCAGAACATTGGTGTCTATACTAGAATGCCTGATTATTGCTCATTCAGTTGGAGTGGAAAGTCTTTTTGCTGACTGCATGAAGTAAGTTATCTTAAGTAGTGCTGATGCTGTTAATTCAGGGATTTTGATTTTGCATTCTTCTAATTTTGTGGACAATTTTAGAGTTGGCCTATTTCCTTGGGCACAATGTAAGTAGCTTAATGCTTAACTAGTTCCACCAATTGAGTAGAAGTATTGATTTATATATTATTCAAGATACTTGGGATCAATTTTATTTTAGCTGAACCATGGTTAGTTATGTTAAAATCTGTGCACATAACCCAACATGGGTTTAAAATATGTGTTTACAGAAAAAGGATTATAGTTAAGTCCATCTTAGCGCTCATAAAATTAACAGTGTTAGTCAAAACATACATATGTACAATTTATGTAATTGAAAACCAAAATATTATTGACTATTATAATGAAAAATACTTTCCTTTCTCTAACTTGGGATTCTTTGATTTTAACAGGTGGATTGTAAAGCATTTTGCAAGGTTTTGGTCTGAAAGAAGCTTTGCAAATGTACCCCCTGAGATTCAGAAAAGCTGTCTTAATATGTTGATTCAGTCCTTAGTAAGTACAACCTAAATAACCATTTCATGTGTATGTTATCAAAATGTTTATTCAATTTTGTATAGTACTTTCAGTGATGTAAACATAAATGTAGAAAGATGAAAGAATGAATTTCAGATAACCTAGAACCAATTCGGAGAGATGGAGCTTTATTCATCACCTCAGCAATATTGACTTCCACTCACCATGGAGGATCTGGGTACAACACTGAACTTCTTAACAGAACTGTTCTTTCAGGGGATCAGCCATCTACCTGGTAGCAGGTTGATTACATTGGATCACTTCCATCATGGAAGAGGCAGTGCTTTGTTCTCACTGGAATAGACATTAGCTCTGGACATGGACTTACGTCCCTTGCTCAGAATGTTTCTGCTAAAACCACTGTCCATGAACTTAAAGAATGCCTTATCCATCATCGTTACATTCTCCACAGCATCACTTCTGATTAATGAACTCATTTAACAGCAACTGAAGTGTGGTGATGGGCTCATGCTCATGGAATTCTTGGTTTTACAAGGTTCCCCATCATTCTGGAGCAGCTGGCTTGAATGGATAAATGGCCTGTTGAAGACTTAGTTACAGTGCCAGCTAGGTGGCAATGCCTTGTGGGGTTGGAACAGTGTCTTCTAGGATTCAATATGTGCTCTAAATCAGATTTCGATTTATGGTGCTATTTCTCCCATAGCCAGGATCCATGGATCTCGAAATCAAGTTGTGGAAATGGGAATGGCTCAATGACACAATTATTCCTTGTGATCCACTAACAAATTTTTTGTGTCCTTTCCCTGCAACTTTAGGCTCTGTTGATGTAGCAGTCTTAGTTCCAAAGAGAAGAATGCTTCCCCCTGGGGACACAAATAATGATTCCATTAAACTTGAAGTTGAGACTGCCTTCCTTTGGCCACATTGTAAACCCACAAGCAAAGAAGGGAAATTACTGATAGATTGAACTTGACTGTCAAGGGGAAATTGGGTTGCTACTATACAATATGGGTAAGGAAGACTATATCTGGAATGCAGTACACCCAGGCTATGTGAGTAAAATCAATAGAAAGCTATACCAACCCAATTTAGGCAGTGCTGATAGTGGCCCAGATTCTTCAGGAATGAAAGTTTGGGCCACCCTACCAGATAAGGAACTATGAACAGCGGAGGTCCTTGCTGAGGGCAAAGGAGGGAATATGAAGTGGGCAGTGAAAGAAGGTAGTTATAAATAACAGCTACAACCATGTGACCAGTTACAGAAATGAGCACTGCAATAGTTATGATATAAACATATTCACATCCCTTTTTTACATGAATGTTTGTCTACAAATTAACCAAACATCTTTGGGTTTTTCTCCATTGTCTCATCCTCTTACCATCTAATGTTAAGACATGTTGTTAATAATAGCAGTTTATATCTCCACATTTAAGTTACTATTAACAGATATCAAAGAGAATCGTGAATCTAGTTGAAAAAGAATGAACATCACCCAAAGACAAAAAAAGGAACTTTGTATCCTCTCTTTTGAGAAAAGAGTTGTTGTATGGGGGATAGTTGTATTATGTTAGGTGGAAGCATGACTGTTATTGTCTCCACCTGGAAACTAAGTATGTTTTAAGAGGTGTATGTGGTTGCCAGGTTGACAAGGGGTTGATTATAGTGACTTCGTAACATGTTAGCTTGGCTATGGTGCACTATGCTGCCCAGAATTTCCTTCTCTGTTTCCAGTTAGAGTGGCCACAAGAGATAATTTGGCATGAGATTTGGAGGATGGAAGTGAAAGAACAGCTATTTTTTGGTTTTTACACTAGGAAGATTGGGGCAGGTGCATTTAGACTCACATGTTGCTTATTTACTGGCTCACCATAGCTAGACCTACAACTATTCTGCCTTTCCATGTATCTATCCTCCTTCAACTTCTCTAACCCGTGGGCCAGGTATGTGTCTAGCACCATAATGAAAGGTGCCGGCATCTCCTATGCGATAGACATTTCACCCAGGTTGGAGGTGTTGAGACTGATGTGAGTTCCAGCCAGTGTTCTTGGTGTCAGCTTGTCCTTGCTCTCCCCACTTTTATGTCCATCTTCCTTTCTCAACTGCTTGCCCTGTGAACTTCAGACTACATCATCAGACACAAAGCCTATTTAACGAGCTTCCACAATTGTATAAGATCAAACCCCTGTAACAGATTTCTTTATACAGTAAGTCCTCACTTAACGTCATTGATTGGTTCTTGGAAACTGCGACATTAAGTGAAACAACATATAACTAAACAATTTTACCAGAAGCTAATTGTGAAAAACAAGAGTTAAGTTCTTATGACATATTTCTGGGCATTACTAAATTTCTAAATAAAGACCCAAAACACTTCTAATACTGAACATTGAAATAAATGTGAGCTATACATACATTTAAGAAAGATTAATAAAAATTGTAAAGTAATTATTTACCCAAATTTGGGGGAATCAGTGAGTGACGACAATCGTGGTGGTGGGTTAAATCAAGGAATAAATGTTTGCAAAGCAAAAATTGTAAGGAATGCCTCCTACTACCACACAGTTCAAAAACCATCATAACTATAGTAGGCTAAGTGCTTTTGTACTGTGTTGTTTATTGTCATGTATTTGTATGATGGTCATATAATTTATGAGTTTTTATAATAATTCATATTCATTCATTAATTTTGTAACTCACTTATTCAAGTTCATAGTTGTGGGTGGCTGAAGCCTATCCCAGCAGCTAAGGGCCCAAGACTGAAACTAACCCTGGACAGGATGCCATTCCACTGCAGGGCACACTCACACACACACCCACACTCACTCATACTGAGACACACCAGTTCACCTCATGTGCACATCTTTGGGATATAGGAGGAAACTGGAATACACTCACAGACATGGGGAAAATATGCAAACTCCACACAGGCAGTGGCCTTGGCCAGCAAGCAACTGTTTTTCTCATCAATGTCATAACCAAACAATGTTGAACAAAACGACATTATCTGAGGACCTGCTGTGTATATATACACTTCCTAGTAGTCCTGTTTCTCTGCTGGAACCCTGAATGGTAACATCAGCCTGGGTTACCTGGAAGATAGATCTAAATCTAACTGGTAAAATAAGTGTAGGACATCAGCTGATGAGATACCACTACAAAAAGTAAACCTAAATCTCTGTTTGTGCTAATGAAGGACTTTGTAGTTTTGTTGCTATTTTACATTAGTTTTCATGATCAGTAAGTAATTAACAAACTATTGGCCCCACTACAATTCAGTTCAATAGAAGCAGAAGCATAATTTACTAATAGTAGTAGTACCAATATTTGGTAGAATTTTTTTTAGAGCTTTATGGTTCAAAAAATACTTTTTATTTTTTGTGAAATGAATTATAAGACAGATACTATTATCTCCATTTCACATGAGAAAAGAGAACTAAGGAGGTGCTTTATTCAAGTTCACAGTGACAATAAATGACAAAGCCAGGTCTTAAAACCTATGCTACCATTCAAGATAATATGATAAGTGCTCAATGTGAGCCAAGTTTGTTTATTTGTTTGTTTGTTTGTGTTTAGGATAAGAAGCAGTCCTTATCAGGGTCCTCCACCACCTCACCCTCATCCTCCTTCTTGAGGTTTAGGGAGTTTTCAGCCATTGTTTCTTTTTTCCTTTTTATTCTTTTTTCTTTTTCTTTTGTTTTCTTTTTGGTTTGTTTGTTTGTTTTTCCTGAACTTCTGTGGTAGGTAGAACCATTATTTCTTTAAATAGTTTTTCTGACTCTTTTTCCCTATCTTCTCCTTTGGAACCTCAATAATATATATTTGGTCCACACAGCGGTGTCCCATAAGTCCCTTATACTCTCTTCACTTTCTCATTCTTTTTGCTTTTTGCTCCTCTGACTGAATAATTTCTGATGACCTGTCTTTGATCTTGGTGACCCTTTCTTCTATTTGATCTACTCTGCTGTTGAGCCTCTCTAGTGAAATTTTCATTTCAATAATTATATTCTTCAGCTGCATCACTTCTGTTTGGTTCCTTTTTAATATTTTCTGTTTCTTTGCTGAAACTATTACTTTGTCTTGCATTGTTTTCCTGACCTTAGAAAGCATCTTTATGATGGTTGTTTTGAATTCTCTGCCAGGTAAATCACATATCTCCATTTCATTTGGTTTCTGGAGATTTATCTTGTTCCTTTGTTTGGAACATATTTCCTTGTTTTTTTCATTGTCCTTGAATCTGTATTAGTCTTCACATTAGAGAAAATAGCCACCTCTCCCAGTTTTTTTGGACTGGCCTTGTGTAGGAGAAGACCTTTACTTATCAGCTCAGCCAGAGATTCCGGGGGCCTTTCACATCTTCTTGTTCATCCAACTTGTTTTCTTTGCTCTTAGCAACTCCCAGGCATCTAGAGTATGCTGGGTCCCATGAGTGCTTTGAGTCAAGCAAGACTGAAGCTGGTTCCTTTGGCAGCCCCCAGAAAATCTGAATCATTGGACACTGTGTCCAACTCCTTTCCTCCCCAAGAAGAAGGTGGGACTCGGGGTTTTTCAACTGTTTGCTCTTCATTGAGTCAGGGGGTAGGGCTGTGGTGACTAGTTACATGTTACATCATTTACCATCTGTGTTCTCACTGGCCCCTGGGTGGCTGGGGCATGCCAGGTCCCATTTCAATTCTTTCTTTCCCCAGGGAGAAGCTGGGAGCTAAGGTTTTTTGTCCACTTACTCTGTGCTAAGCCAGAGTGAGAAACCATGCTGACTCCCAGCCCAAACCACCATCTCTGTTCTTACTAGCCTGCTGGTGGCTAGATTTTTCTGGGTCTTGACAGTGCTCTGAGATAAGCAAGACAGAGGCAGTCCTGTGGGCAGCCCCCAGAAAAGTTAGGGTACTAGGCTTGCAAACTAACTCTCCCTACTGAGGGAGAAGCTGGAAATAAGTATTTTTTCATCCATTTGCTCTGTGCTGAGCTGTGGGGAGAGAATATGATGACTACCAGTTTAAATCACCATCTCTGTTCTCCCACAGATGGCAAGAGTTTGCCAGGTCCTATCAGCACTCCAAGACTGGAAGACAGAAGGCAGTGATCTGGGCAGTCCCCAGAAAACTTGGGATATTTGACACATGGTCCAACTGTTTCCCTCCCCAGGGAGAAGCTGGGAGCTGGTGGCTTTTTTCATGATCATATAACTCTGCCATGGGTAGGGATTCTGGTAAGAAGTGTCTCAAATTTCCCTATCTGCTTCAAAATGTGTTGCTTCAAGATCATCCTGGGATCATCCTCCCCCTGGAAGGGGAGGAATTAAAAACTTACCAATTAGGTACAGGAGCCTCTCTACTGGTTTCTGGATTTCTCAAAAAGAGAATTTATCTATTAATTGTTGTTAAGTTGGTATGTTCATTGGAGAAAGAGGGTCCAGGGCTTCCTACTCTGCCATCTTGTTGATGTCACTTGTCCTTAAGCAGTCTTCTTAAGTATTCTTTAGTTATAATTCAGTTCAACCGCATGTGCTATGGCAGGCACTTTAATCCATCAAGTATTTATTGGTCATCAATGATATTCCCAACACTGTCATATACCAAGGGAGACAAGAAAGTGATACATTAGTATACAAATCAGTAGCATTTCTATATACTAATAACAGTCAAGCTGAGAGTCAAATCCAGGACTCGCTACCATTTACAACAGCTACAAAGAAAATAAAATACTTAGGATTATACTTAACCAAGGAGGGGAAAGATCTCTACAAAGAGAACTATAAAACACTGATGAAAGAAATCATAGATGACACAAATGGGAAAACATCCCATGCTCATGGATTGGTAGAGTCGATATCATTAAAATGTCCACACTGCCCAATATGATTTACAAATTCAATGCAATTCCCATTAAAATACCAACATCTTATTTCACAGAGCTAGAAAAAAATAAGCTTCATTTTGAACCAAAAGCCCAAATAGCCAAAGTAATCTTAAGCAAAAAGAACAAATCTGGAGATATCCCAATATCTGACTTCGAATTATACTACAAGGCTATAGAACCAAAACAGCATGGTACTTGTATAAAAATAGGGACATACACCAATGGAACAGAATAGAGAACCCAGAAATAAAACAATTTAGCTATGACCAACTGATCCTTGACAAGGCAGACAAAAGTATGCACGGAGGAAAGGATGCCTTATTCAATAAATGGTGCTGGGAAAATTGGATAGCCATATGGAGAAGAATGAAACAGGATGCCTATCTCTCGCCATATATGAAAATTAATTCAATATGGATTAAAGGCTTAAATGTAAGGCATGAAACCATAAAAATTCTAGAAGAGAATGTAGGAAAAACTCTTCTAGACATATGTCTAGGCAAAGAATTTATGATTAACCCCAAAGGCAAACACAGCAGCAACAAAAATAAATAAATGGGACTTAATTAAATTAAAAAGCTTCTGCACAATAAAGGAAATAACAAAGTAAATAGGGAACCTATAAAATGGGAGAAAATATTCACAAACTCTACATCAAAGTACTAATATCCAGAATTCATAAAGAACTGAAACAAATCAGCAAGAAAAAACCAAACAACCACATCAAAAAGTGGGCAGAAACATGAACAGAATTTTTTAAAAAGAAAATAGACAAATGGCCCACAAATATATGAAAAAATGCTCAACATCACTAATCATCAGGGAAATGCAAATTAAAACCACAATGAAATACCTTACCCCTGTTAGAATGGCCTTTACTAAAATGTCAAAAAACAACAGATACTGATCTGGATGAAGAGAAAAAGGAATGCTTATACAATGTTGGTGGAACTGCAAACTAGTACAACCCCTATGGAAAACAGTATGGAGATTCCTCAAAGAGCTAAAAGTAGACCTACCTTTCGATCCGGCATTCCCATTACTGGGTATGTACCCAAAGGAAAAGAAATCACTTTATCAAAAAGACATCTGCACTCAAATGTTTATTGCAGTACAATTCACAATTGCAAAGATACGGAACCAACCTAAGTGCCCATCAATTCATGAGTGGATAAAGAAAATGTGGTATATACCATGGAGTACCACTCAGCCATAAAAAGGAATGAAATAATGTCTTTTGCAGAAACTTGGATGGAACTGGAAACCATTATCCTAAGTGAAGTATCTCAGGAATAGAAAAACAAGCACCATATATTCTCACTAATAAGTGGGAGCTAAACAGTGGGTACACACATACATGAAGAGATGTAGAGGAAACCAAGAAGGGAGGAAGGTTGGGGGGCAGGGGAGGAATTAAAAACTTACCAATTAGGTACAGGGAACACTGTCCTGGTGACAGGCATACTGAAAGCCCTGACTTCAGCATTATATAGTATATCCATGTAACAAAAACATTTGTGCCCCCTTAATATTTTGATAACAATAAAATACAATGAATAAAATTTTAAAAAGAAAGTATTACATTAGGCTATATGGAGAAAATTTTAAAATATATTTTTATGTGAGGAACTTTGATTTTTTCCTTTCTCTGTCACAAAGTTAAAAAACAAATGACTGTTCATATCATACTTATAATACTAATTTTCCTAATATAGAGATTTTCTACAAATTGATTTTAAAAAACAAAAGCTAAAGTTAGGATAGAATTAGATGGTTCACTGAGAAAATGCAGATATCTCTTAATTTGATGATCCTCATCTTCATTTATTTAAGAGTAATTGACCTTAAAACTGTATTGTCAGACTATTTTCTGCTTTTCAGAATGATAAAAAGGAAATTTTTGCAATGTTTGTTAAAGTGTAGGGAGTAAATATCCTTATGTATTCCTGGGAAGGGCATAAATTAACACAACTTTTGCAATGTTTTCCAATTTTTTTGACTCTGACCCAGAATAAGTTCTTTTTACATTGTAACCCAGTACAATAACACCCGTAGAACTGAAACACAAGTTTCACAAAAGAAATCTTAGTCTTATTACATATGATATACTAGTGTTTTCTATTTTTCCCCTTTTTTCCTTCTGTTCCTCACTCCTCCCCCCACCTTCTTTCTTTATTTCTTTTGCTTTCTAATGTTCATTGCAAACCACTAAATACATTTCTCTACATAGCTATGGAGGAATCTACCATTTGAAAAACAGTGCTCCATTGATTGTTATGTTGACAGCATTTTGGATACTGCTGGTGTTCCACTTCATATCCTCTTGGCCCATGTTTGCACTCCAACCATTGCTGCAGTATCTAGCTACGCAAAGGCGTAATCTGACAGCACTTCTCCTAAGCTACATCACACACACGCCTTTCTCACTTTCTGCCCTGCAGCTTCACTACTCCTCTACATGGGATACCTGCAGCTTGGCAGTTCTAAACCTGTGTAAACCTTGTGGTGGAAAAGAGTTAACACCCCAGGGGACAAGTCTTGACCAATGGGAGATGGGAACCAGTGGTTAATGTTTCCTTATTCTGTCCCTTGGATGGATAATTCAAAGTACCTCCTTCACAGCTCTTCAGAGGGTTCCCAGTGAGATTTGCCCCAGTTGCCTATAGTAGTGACTGACTGCTGTATCGGTAATTCTCAAATTTTAATGTATGTACAGAACACTGGGGGATCTTGTTTAAATGCAGATTCTAATTTAGTAAGTCAAGGGAGGAGCCAGACAGTCTACGTTTCTAACAAATTCTGCCTGATGCTGAGGCTGTGGATCACACTTTGAGTAGCACGGAGCTAGAAAACGCACCCTTGGATTGGCTTTCCTTCCTTCCCTGTTTCACTATCCCAGTGCTCAGATCCCCTTGGGATCACTTCCCCAAATAAGCTCTCTACATATATGCCTGTTTCTCAGGCTCAGTTTTTAGGCAGAACCCAAGCTAAGACAAGAAGTATTGACCTACCAATTCTGCTTCTAGGAATATATCCTATAAATATTTTCACATATGTGTGAAATAATGTTATGTACAAAGTAATTCATTACAACATTATAATAGCAAAAAATTGGAAACAATGTAAATGTCTATAAGTAGAAGACTAGTTAAATGACTTATGGTATATCTATATTATAGACTATTACATAGTTATTAAAATAATAAAAGGGCTTTTTATACATTGATTAAGGCAAATATTCAAGATGTATGCTAAGTGTAAAAGGCAAGAGACAAAGTAGTATGCATATTAATGCCTCCATATGAAGAAAATATGGGTAAAATTACATATGTATGTTATTTATATATGCAAAAAATAACTCTGGAAAGATAGAGAAAAAAATAGTATTGGTTATAAAATGGGAGGTTTGGGGATAAGAAGGAGAGAAAGACTTTTCCTAGTAATGCCTTTTATACATTTTAAAATTGTGAACTATGTGATTATGTTAACTATTAAACTAAAATTTTATATGTTTGGTCTAGAAGTATTCCTTTTTTCATTCTTTGAATTTCTAGGTACTCTAACATTTAATGTTTATTATATATTCAGATCAGTATGGAATAAGATCACATAGCAACTATGTTATCATTTAACTGTGTCCATATTTGAGTTTTCCAACAGATTCCAAGCTAAATTATGATAACTATATTCCATATCTGTATTTTTAAAAGATTACTGTCAGAGCACATCACATTATGTATATAGTAAGCACTTTGTAGATACCTGCCAAATTTATTTAAATACCCTACGTTTGGCTCCAATACCAGAGCACTGCCAACAGTACAGCAAATTGGGCTTATTGTCTGAAACTTTTAGTAATTGCACAGTTACTCAGGAAGTCACTGGAGGAGGAAAAGATAATGGTACTAAAATAATAAAAGACTCGAATTAGAGCAAAGTATGATTTTTTTTACTCTAATAAAGCAGTGGAAGAATATAATACATTTTAAAGAATTCTTGCTAAATGGGTAAAATTTTTAAAGTTTTGATGTTCAAAGATTCAACTTAGGCTATTCACATGTAGACTGTCAGTCTCTAATCATGTTGAGAGGTCAAGAAATATTCGAATGTCTACTATGACATAGTTCTATACTGGGCCCTGGGGATAAAATGGTGAACAAAAACAGACATGGTTTTACACTCACGCACATACAGCCTAGTGAGAGAGACAGACATTAATCATATAGTTATGTTCATGTTTTATTAATTACAAATGAATTAAGTGCTCTAACAAAAAAGGACAGGTTTCCTGATAGCAGGTATAAAAGGTATCTGATGTAGGTGTAGGGATCAGGGAAAACTTAGTGCTTTAGTTGACACCTGAATGAAACAGAAGATGTGCAAAGTCCACATCATACAGTCCGTGTTAGGTATTTCAGTCTGTCATTTCCAGATTTATTAATTATCTATTGCTGTCTAACGAACCACCCCCAAACTAAGTGTCGTAAAACTGCAATTTATTATTTCTCATAATTCTGTGGGTTGACTGGGTGATTCTTCTGCTGGTCTTGCCTGAGCTCACTCCTGTGACTACATTCAGCTGGTGACTAAGCTGGAGGCTGGGCCTCCTACTCCACATGGTCTTCCTTACCAGGCTTCAATCCTGGTGTTCCCAGGATTCCGAGAGGGTAAAGACAGAAGCTGCAATGCTTCTTGAGGTCTAGGCCCTGGAACTTGCACACCACCACTGTCGGTTAAAGGAAGTGAAAAGGCCAGTCCAGGTTCAAGGCATGAATTGAAAAGGCATGAAAAAATAGATTCTACCGCTTGATGGATGAAGCTACAAAGAATTTTTGGCTATGTTTTTCAATCTGCTATAGTCTACCAGGTAGACTATAGTTACTCATAGTAAATAGTTATTTACTTAGCATTGTATTAAGAACTAGAAATCAAGCATGAATAAGATAACAATAGTTTATAGTTGCCATTTTTTCCATTTCCTTGGAGCATATGGTATTTGTGAATTGTCATTCCATTTTTTCCAGAGATAAATATTTGGGAACATTTTTCTTCTGTGGTATAAAAATGAATCATCATTAAATGAATAAAATATAAAAATAGAATCTTACCTAATTAGAGAAGAGGAAGAAAATCACTGGAGATTATAAGTAATTTTTGGCCTTTCTAAATTTGGAATAAAGAACACGTATTATATAGTCATAAAAGAATTAAGGCTATGTCAGTATAGCCATGCAACTATGAATGATATCTATAAGCACAAAAATTAATTAAGTAGTGATAATCTCAGAGAATTCAAGTTTTTCTTTGTAGTTATAACTTTGCTCTCAGATTTGTTTTAGCTGCCTTTTAAAGGTGGTTTCTTCCTAGCTCAAAGTTTGCCCTTTTGGATAATTGTGAGTTAATAAATAAATATTATATCTAAAACTAATGACAAAGACATTAGCTACCTGGAATTTTGTTTTTTGCAGGAAATAGCCCAAGAAAATGAAAGTATTTGATTTGCTTAGAAGGTTATTTTTATGAGCAGTAATATTATCTTTTTTCCCAATATTTTTTCAATTCTAAGAATGATAAGAATGCTGCTTTTCTTCTGATGGAAAGTGACAGGCTAATCGTGAGTTTACCCAGAGTGAAGTGGACAGAAGCGGCACTGACTATGGCATCTCAGCTCCAAGAAGAATGTATTTCATTTATTGTAGAAAACTTCTCCAAGATTATTCAGAGTGAAAATTTTGCTCTTTTCTTACAGGTACTATGTCTAAAATTATGTCCTATATTTAGTTCCATCTTTGTGTTCTGATTTTAATTACATAAGAGTTTTTAAATGCAAGTTGCCATTGATTAAATTAGTATGATTTAAATAAATTACAGAGCAGATGGCATGTTTACATAGGATTTAGAGCAGTGATGGACAGGATTTTTGGCTCACAAGATAAGGAAGGCAGGAGGGACAGGTTTGAGTGCTCTGGCAAGGCACAATGTAATTCTGGCCAACTCTAGCCTTCAATCAGCATAGCCACATTTTAGAAGCCAAAGTCATAAAAATACTGTTTTAGTCAGTAATATAATTATGTCCATGCAAAATTCCATCTCTTACTAATTCTAATTAGTCATTGAATAAAGAACTCCTATTGCTTATTTCTAGGTTGTGTTATGAGGGTTATGTTGGCTCTTCAAAACTAAGTATATGGGTATATATTGCAGATTTTTTAACAAAGGAAAGGGAAAGAACAAATCGACTTCATACAGCTAGTTATGATTGTTTTGTTATCCAGACTTTCATATTTCTTATACATTTTATATGTATTCCTATTAAAAATCAATTTCTGTGTTTTGTAGTCACAAGCAATGAGCAGCACGGCTGATCTGTTGGACAAAATTTTGAAAGCAATTGGAGAAAACATTACCACTGAAAATAGTTGCTCTCTTCTTATGGCTCTGGACACATTAGTGAACTCTGACAGTACAAAGGAAATGGTACTAAATATAATAAAATTCATTAAAATGATGTAATATTTGAACTTTTTGAAGATTTTAAATATGTATGTGCATTTTAAGGCCAGGCATGGTGGTTCAAGCCTGTAATCCTTGCACTTGGGAGACTGACGTCGGAGGATTGCTTGAAGTCAGAAGTTTGAGACTAGCCTGAGCAACAGCAAGACCCTGTCTCTACTAAAAATAGAAAAAATTAGCCAGGTGTGGTGGCGCATGCCTATAGTCCCATCTACTAGGGAGGCTGAGGCAGGAGGATCATTTGAGCCCAGGAGTTTGAGGTTATAGTGAGCTATGATGATGCCACTGCACTCTAACCCAGGTGACAGAGCAACACTCTGTCTCAAAAAAAAAAAAAAGTATTTGCATTTTAAATGTTGCATAGATCACTGAAGCTAGGTGATGGATATCTGGGGGTTGATTATGGTTTCTACTTTTGTATATGTTTAGAATTTTTCATAATATGAAATTTTAAAAATTCTATTTACCTCAATATAGAGTTCTTATGAAAGTTTAGAAATTGGCACTTTGGCTGGTTAATTTTAAACATAGTTTGCATTTAGCAATATTATTTGGCACAGCACAACTCTAAGTGTGCCTGATCACTACATTAAATTTTCTGGATATAAAATGTATATTTTAGAATTTTTAATCATCAGTATATTTTGTTTTTATAATATATTACTTCTTTTTAAAAATCATATTAAAATTAGATTGGCTGGGGAAAAGCAAAACTAAAATATTACTTATTTTTAAGTGTAATTAATCAATGGTTATTAAGAAACTATAAATTATTGGCATTTTGTATTTGTTCAACAAGAACGATAAAAATTTTTATCATATTTATTCCTATTGCATAGAGTATTTGACCTTGTAATGTCATAGTCGATTTGAAAAGGCAGTGGAAGATATTCATATAAAGGCTATTGGTATTTTAAAATAACATTTGGTTGAAAGGATAAGATTTAGATTCATGTTCATTATAAAATTGTGTAATTAATGAGTAAGGCTTCATAAATAACATGTACCCAACGATCTGAAAAATCTAAGTGATGACATCATTGATCTAGCTTAGGAGTAAGTAGATTCGGAAAGGAATAATGACTGGTTGCTATGACAATGTGGCTCTCACCAGCTGCTGATTTGTTGCTTGAACACAGGGTTTTACGTGCAAGATCCAGGCTCTGCGTGATAAGCTGTGGATCTTCCTGGTTCAGTCTTTCTATGCTGTTCGTCACACAGAAAGCTGGAAGCTCATGAGCACAGATGATCAACAGAAAATCCAAGCAGGTATGTTAGCCTCAAGATATATTTATTCTTATATTATGATCTTTGTAACAGTAGATATTTTGGGGGCATTCTGTTAAGTAGTAAGATTAATGTTTGTGTGCTTCTGTTCAATAATAACTGAAACTAGTGATTGTATGTTTAGGCAGTTTTTATAAATCATGCTGTTTTGCTGTTCTAAGAAAATGAAACTCATTTCCTTTATATATATATATATATATATATATATATATATATATATACTTCAATTTTTAGTCCTGTTGTATATGAGCAGCAATATTCTAGACAAATTTGCTTAAAAGCATTCTTGTGAAGAGATTAGAAGTATAAGAAAATGTAATCCACATAGAACAGAGTACCAAACATACTTTCTCCTCCTTTTAAAAAATATTTCACCATAAAGCATTTCCATCTTTTTCATAAGATGCCCTTTCTTGCGGTTTTGCCTAGAATAGATGGCTTTATTTCACAATTGATTGGTTCAGTGATGTGGTGTGTGCTATTGCAGAGTGTCCCTCAGGAGCCACGCAGTGGTCTCTGACATTTAATAGGTATCGTTTGAAACATTACCATTAAACAAAAGATGTATATTGCTCAGTGTGTGTTTGTTTCAAAAATATTAAAATAAAAATTTGAGGGTGTATAACTAAAAATGGCTTCATGACTATTTTCTGGTTAAAGCAGTTGCCTTAGAAATAATATTGGCATACTCAGCAAGTATACTTTAAAAACGTTTTAAGTTAAGAGACTATATTTTATGACGCATATATCTTTGTGCTATGACATGGAAGCTATATGTGATAAAATGTATTCTTAATAATGCATAAATATGTTAAATTCTTTAGTGGCATAGTCAGAATGTGATCTGCTCTGTCTTACGTTATAAACATGACATGACAGTGTGGCTAGAGTGATCTGAGAGCACTTTTCAAAGAAATTCCATTTTTTAACAAAAACCATCAGAAGAAGGTCTTTAGAAATTGGTAATTTTTTTTCTTATGACTATTTCTGTGCTGATTTCTAAATGACAGTTTGTCTTTACTAAAAAATCAATACCATATGAAGAAATATGGTAAGATCAGCATTCCTTCAGTAGGTGTCCTTCAACTCTCTTCTGATTGGCAACAAACTTTGTTTTTCTCTATTTTAGAGGATTTGATAGTTAAGTTGAGCTTCAAACAATGTTCTTTAATTCTTCAAAGTGCTAATTAAAAATACATGTAAATATACATATATACAAACACATATCTAAATAAAATGTTTATGGCAATCCAACTAATCATCAAAAAGAACTTTTCATTCTATTACATTGTAACAGTATAATAATAATTTTTTTAAATCTTAAATACATTGAAATATAGTGAGTCCTGACTTATCCATAATTACTGCATTGGGAAAGCCAGATAAAGGAATGGTTCTGGGTTGTCTTTGTTATAACATTTATGTTCTAGTTGAGTTACTACTGACCTTTGGGAGAATTTTTTTATTTTAATTTCTTCCTGTATATTATTGTGCAGAGTCATTTGCTTACTGAAAATCAGTCCTTTTAATACCATTTCTAGGATCCTGCTCTGTCTTATAGCATATATCCTATAGAATAGAGGTCATGGAAGATGCACAGTAGATATAAATAAACTTAATTTATTTTTTATTAGCTGATTTAATAAAAATCAAATAATTTTTGGAGATTATATTTTTTCTTCAAAATATATTTTAAAGCCAAGTAACCTTCAAAAGAAAGAAGTAGATTAGCTTAACTATATTTATAGCTCTTGTACCATTATTCTTACCTATATATTTTCCCGACGTTATTCAAATTCTTATTTGAAGAGCATAAACATGAGTTGCCCTAATAATTCCCATGTGACCCTATCTTATAAAATGAATTTTTATTCATTTCTAAAAACTATGATACTGATTTGAGGATTGTTTCTTGTTTTATTTTCAACAGAACCTTATTTTTTTTCTCTTTTATTTCCTCTTTCCTCATGATACGTCTGCAAAACCAGAAAATATTTTTAGTTAATTTCAAAAGTATTTTTACATTTTATAGGATAAACATTTTCTTACAGTTAATAGCTTGTAAAATATTACATTTGCCACAATCTGTAATTTTTTGAAATTTGAAAAACTAAATGGAACCAGTTATCTAAAATTTCACAGTTTAATGAGAAAATTCTGGTTTTTAAAATAAATATATGAATCTTCTCGGTGAGATTGGACATGTCTTATTTATTAATTTTAATACCATAAAATCTTAGGAACCAGAGAATAAGATTTAAAATCAGCGTCTTTAAAAACATTCTAAAATATAATAGGGAATTGTTTTGTGTACTAGATTGGTTTCAGTTTTTTTATTTCCATTGAAATGTGACTTTTTTTTGCTAGCATACTATTTTCCCTTTACTTGTAATAATAATGCTTCCTATAAAAATAAATTCGTTTCTTCCTACAGCTGCATTTGACAAAGGTGATGATCGAAGACTTGGCAAAAAGCCTATATTCAGTAGCTCTCAGGTAAACTTTCTAAATCTTATAGGTCTAAATGAAAATAGACACCAAATTATTTAAATTTTATTACTTTATATTTCAGAATAAGTTTTTAAAATCTATCCATTTGTTAATTAAAGCTATTTCTTTATAAAAATAATTTTGTCTTTTTTTAAATCAAGTGAACATTTAATAATTTTTTAAATGATGTGCATTTTTGATATCCAGCTTGCATGGGAAGTGCTACTTGTTTCATTTCCTTGAAAACCTTTTTGGCAACTAACATATTGGAGCTATTTCAGTAGATTAGAGATTGTTTAGAATTCTAGACCTAATTCAATGTCTATTTTTCTAATTAACCTACTTCTTACAAAAGAAGGTTGTAGTTGTTCCAGTTTTTCCTACACCAAGATTTTAATTCACATAATATATTTTGGTGTTTAAAAAAAAGCAATTAGTACTAAAGAGTATAATTTTGTTTTGCTTTAAAAGTTACTTGGTGTATTTGTGTGAGGTATCTAAAGTAGTCAAACTCTTAGAAACAAAGGTACAATTATGGTTGTTGGGACTAGGGGGAAGGAGATAAGGGGAGTGAATGAATACTTGGTGTATTCATTATAATCTGAAATACATTTTTCTTCCCCCAAATTATTATTAATGATGGTTAGGGTTCCAAGCTAACTTACAGATGCTCACTTAACCAATAATACATTTGAAGTACAAAATTATTCTAACCTACTATGTGCATTACAGTGATATTAAGAAGACATACATTGAGAGTTCCAGTTTGGAATGTAAACAACATATTGCTCTTGCAGAGCAGAATAAGGGAATCTTCTCTTCTTCCTCATCCTCCAGTAGAAAGCAACTAATGCAGCTCCAAGCCACAAACCAAGAGTTCTCATGGCTTGAGGTTAAGCTCCACATTTCTTGAATAAGAAACTGTAGGATTCTGGAGCTTTTTGGATTAAACCTCCTAGGACTGTTTTCTAGCATGTGATTCACAATATACTAGCTCCATTATGCATTCCACCTATGAACATCTAGCATCAACTAAGTTTGAGAGTTGCTATACACCGTAACTCCTCTTAGAGACCACAGATGCATATTATACATTAAAAGTGTTGAGAAACACTAAAGAATACATTTGCATTTCGTTTCACCCAAAATTTCCCCCAATTTTATAACTGTCAAAAACCACTAGGCTCCCCCTCAACCCCTTTTAAGCATATTATACAGTTCCACAGAGCATACACTAGGAAATGGTACCTTAGGACATTTTTTTCTATGTACTAGTTCCCTGTTAATCCCTATGTTTAAGGCCCCAGGGAATTAGCCTACCTGCCTTCTTTCCCCCTCTTATCAACCAGCCTTTTCCTCCTTCCTTGCCTTACAGCAAAATAGAAGAAAATCTCATTGTTCTTCCTTATTTTCCTGATTTTGCGGTTGTCCGAGGGTTTTTTTCTGTTAACAACAATGAGAAGGAAACAGGGTAATAAGTTTCCATCCAAAAGGTAGTAATAGACTGAAATGGATGCTGGATGTAAAATCAGAAGAGTTCAAATCTCAACTTCACATTTATCATCTGTGTCATCTGTGAGTCTTAGTTTGTTTATCTATAGAATGATGTAATAAAACCTAGCAGGATTATTGTTTGAAAATTAGGTGAAATAATTTATGTGCAATTATCTGGTATGTAGCGAGTACTCAATAAATGTGGAATGAATAAATGTGTTTTCCAAACAGAGAGAGATCATTAGGAGGTGGGAGAAAGTTAATCAGATAAGACAGAAAGAAAGGTTTAAGAAGAGTGCTAATACTAAAATACTTAAGGATGAAATATGATACCTGGGATTTGCTTCAAAACAAAATTGGTCATGAATTGATAATTTTTAAAGCCAGGTATTAAGTACATGGGGATTCATTATTATACTGTTCTATCTTTTTTTGATTATATTTAAATTTTTCTATAATAAGAAGTTAACCAAAAAAGGGACTAGTACTAGAATAGAAATGGTATCCAAGAGGAATGCTTTAGAGCCGTGGCCCCTAACCCCCAGGCCACCTCAGACCAGTATTGGTCCATGGCCTGTCAGGAACCGGGCCCACAGCAGCAGGTGAGCAGCAGGCGAGCAAGTGAGCGAAGTTTCATCCGTATTTATAGCCCCTCCCCATGGCTCACATCACCACCTGAGCTCTGCCTCCTGTCAGATCAGCGGGGGCATTAGAGTCTGCATTATGGTGAGTTGTATAATTATCTCATTATATATTACAATGTAATAATAGAAATAAAGTGCAAAATAAATGTAATGAGCTTGAATCATCCTGAAACCTTCTCCCCACCCCCTGACCCCCAGTCATGGAAAAATTGTCTTCCATGAAACCAGTCCCTGGTACCAAAAAGGTTGGGGACTGCTGCTTTAGAGGGGTACCTTCTTTTTCTTCATTTTTGTTAATGCAATGTGGTGACCATTCCCAGTTGGCCATTTGTATATAAGAAATGTATGTAAACTTTGTGGATGTAAGGTAGAGACTGCCTAGAAATGTGTATTCACTGAATCCTTATCATGCTGTATTACGTTAATGTGAAATTTCTGAAGGACTGTAGTTACCTCGTTCATACACTACACAAATTTCACCCATAGCATAACACTTCAAAACGCATAGATTCAAGGATAGAGTAATCAAGTAGAATCAGTTTTAAGGGTGGGAAAGAGTTCTAAAAGCAAAAGTCAGCCTGGTTTTAGGTATTAAAAATAGAGAAATATTATTTTGGGGGCTAAGATTTGATCAAGAAGAAAAAATGAGGACCGAGCCTATTTGAACATTGTAAATGTTAGATAGACTCCTATAACACAGCTGTGAATAGGACCACTCTCCACTCATAATCTGAGGCCCAGAGATATTAATACTTCTTAAGTATCCCAGATCGGTTAGAGGCAACTCCAGGACAAGAATCTAGTGATTCCTTTGTCACCACACTTTGCTTTTCTCTAAATTTATCCAAGTCATTTATTTATTTACTATTTGTCCCTATACACATACTTGTGTGCACACACATACATATATATGTTATTTTGTCTTAAACAATTTTAATGCAATTAGAAGCTTTTCATATTTAGAAATAATTAGACCTTAAACTATATATCGATACATGCCCCGTTTTAACAACACTGATCACATTGTTTTTGAGTACCCAGTATGTGACGGGCATGGCGCTAAGGGTTTTAGATACAAAAGATGAAGACAGCACAGGCTCTGCCTCATACCTCTACAGTCTCATACAGCTTTCCAAAGGGAAAAAATGAAATATTTACATACTTACATAAAGAAAGACAATATAATCTTCAAATTTTATTCTAAAATTTCTACCAACTTTTAAAATTTTGTTGTTCCCTTCCATGTCAAGGTTGGTTCTAAGCAAAATGGTGAAATTAGGTGCATTTATCTTCAGTGCCCATTTATATTTGCCCCTTTTTACCTTCTTGAACTATGTTTAGGATTCTTTTTCCTCTCCTGCCTATAGACAGTTAATACTATCTTGTTCTTCCCAAAACTAAGCTTTTCAGATGTAATATGTTGTGTTTCTTAGGAGCTTTTTTTTTTTTAATGAGGACTCCAAGAAGTTAACTATTCTTACCACAGAGGATAAAATATTTAATGATAAAATTTCTGGCATTTGGGATATGATTGAAGGAGAATTTTGGGTGCAAATCTTTATAATGTCCCTCAAATTATGCCATACAGATGACTACCTGCTGGAGGCAGTAGTCATGAGCCCAAGTTCTGGTTCCAATCCTTACCAGCGTGTGACCTTGGGTAAATCCCATACCTACTTTAATCCCTAATTTCTTATCTAAGAAATGGAAATAGCCATAGGAGCCATTTCATAGGATTGTTTTGAGGGTTAAGTGAGATAAGATATGAAAAAGATTTAGCACAGAACTTGAGAGTGGGCCCTCAAAAAATCTTAGATGTTATCATTCACTCAAGACATCCTGAACCTTTAGGTATTAATCTCTCTATAACTTCATAAATTAAAATAGTATGCCTCTTAAATAAACATTTTATACTGTGTTTCAGATTTGATTAAGGTAATATAATCAGAGGCACAAAGTTTTTTTTTGTTTTTTGTTTTTGTTTTTGTTTTTGTTTTTTTGAGACAGAGTCTCACTCTCTTGCCTGGGGCGAGTGCCGTTGTGTCAGCCTAGCTCACAGCAACCTCAAACTCCTGGGCTCGAGCAATCCTACTGTCTCAGCCTCCCGAGTAGCTGGGACTACAGGCATGCGCCACCATGCCTGGCTAATTTTTTCTATATATATTTTTAGCTGTCCAATTAATTTCTTTCTATTTTTGGTAGAGATGGGGTCTCGCTCTTGCTCAGGCTGGTCTTGAACTCCTGAGCTCAGAACGATCCGCCTGCCTCGGCCTCCCAGAGTGCTAGGATTACAGGCGTGAGTCACCACGCCCGGCAGAGGCACAAAGTTTTGATCAAAATGATCAAAGCTGATTCAAGTTTGAGTGGCTCTAAATCATAATATGAACTTTGCTATTTTTTTCTTTGAAAGACTGGTTTTTTGAAATATAAACTAATATATGTCAAAGACTTCAGTCAAATTACAAAGTTTCTTTTTTCTTCTTTACAGCAAAGGAGACAAGTTTCTGACTCTGGTGTTATAAAAAACAAATCTTGGAGGGGAAGTAACAAGAAAGAGTGTTGGCGTTATCTCTCTATTAATCGAAAGATGAAATCCGATGGATTAGGAGCATCTGGACATTCATCAAGTACTAACAGAAATAGTGTAAACAAAACTTTGAAGCATGATGCTTTAAAGGAAAAGAATGGCACAAAAATAGCATCTAAGATTACAAAGGAATTAAAAACTGGGGAAAAAAATGTTTCTGGAAAGCCCAAAACTCTAATAAAACCCAAAACAGAAAACAGTGATCATGCAAGGTTGGAAAACATATCACCTAAACAAGTTGTGGAAAGATCAGCAACAGCAGCAGCAACTGGACAGAAAACTTCATTAAATGGAAAAGGAGTGAGAAATCAGGAAGGTCAAATTACAGGTGCCAGACCCAAGGTACTCACTGGCAACTTAAACGTGCAAGCCAAAGCAAAGCCTTTGAAGAAAGTGACAGGGAAAGATTCTCCATGCCTGAGCATCACAGGGCCCTCCAGCATATCTGCAAATTCAAGTATGGAACTGTTGACTTCCAGTGAATGTCTGGATGAACCAGAACAAAATGGATCAGTGGAAGAAGAGAAGCTGTCTGGTCATAAACTATCCTTTTGTGATTCTCCAAGACAAACAGTGAAAAACAGGGTAGACAATGTCAAAACTTCCACTCCAGGTGGGTTCTAGCACTCTGATTTTTAGTAGCTCCTGCCAGTTACAGTTCCTAGAAAAAAATAATCCTGTATTTGCGCTTTTATTTAGTTTCAAATACCTAAAAATATTTATTTATATGCAAATTGAGAGAAAACATAGTCCTTCCCACTTTAACAATTTTGTTTATAGTGTCTGACCAATAAATTTACACATAATTGTTATGTACTTAACGTGTTCTGTCTCCTGACTCACTGTTTCTTAATTTATAACAGCAAAATCTCGACCTGTTTCAAGAGTTACCAATGGAACATCCAATAAAAAAAGTATTCATGAACAAGGCACTAATATCAGTAACAGGTAGGTCTTCATTTAATGTTTTCCCTATATGTTAGCTTTCTCTGAGAGTTAATTATATACTGACTTCTAGCTAAATATTTTAAAATATCTTTCCTTCTTTGTTAAAAACTTCAATGTATTTACACAAAGATATTTTTAAACTGTTTTCTTATTTATTAAAAGAAGTCAGTATATTTATGTAAAATGTTGGTTGATGCAAAATATTAGAAGAATACCTTGATTCATACTTGTGCCACATGATTATACATTGCTTTATTATACATGCTCTATAATTTTATAAACTTAAAGACCTGTGAGCATATGATTCTTCTATTTTCGAAGATTTTTTTTTAAAATTTCTTGAGAAAAATTCTATTTCAGGTATGGGTCTTTAAAAAGTTTGTTTTGGAATATCAGTGTAATATTGGATGCAAATAATTTTTCTTAGTGTACTAAAGAAGGTCAGTAGCAAAGGATATAGCAATCCAGTACCACAGGCAATTTTGAAGAAACGAGGAAATGGCAATGGATGTGCTACAGCTCAGCAGAGGACAAAAAGCACCCCATCTAATCTTGCTAAAACTCAAGGTAATGCTGAAATAGTCCTGGGTATCATGAATATTATTTTCTTGTTTAAATTGGATTAAGCAGAACTCTCATTTGAATGTCAGTAGCAAATAAGCAAAATATAGTTTTACTCATTTTATATTTGTTTCACAGTATAAAGAATTTATACTTTTACTTTTTAGGCAAGTATTTTGGGGTATGGGCTTGGTTTTTATTGTCTTTTGTGAAATGAATAATTAAGAGTCACTAGTTTATCTGTATTTCTGGTCCTTTTATATATTATGCCTATGTTTCTTAAAAGTTTTGTTGATGACTATAGGAATTCCATCTGTAAAACCAGCACTAAAGACCTCTTTAAAAAGTAATGGTACACTCTAGACAGTTGTATTATAATATGTAAGGAGGAAGAATTTTCCCTCCAGAATCTGTGCTGTGTCCATTGTTTTTCAGTGTTCCAAGAAACAAAAGAGTACTGTTCAGAATGCATGATTTGCTAACAACTGATTTTAAAAATTACTTTGCTTTATTCATTAAGCATTCACATATATAAGAGCAATTTGTAAAATCCTAAAAACAATGTTGATTTAGATTATGAATTAATACTGAAAGTGAATTAAACAATAAGGCCAAGAAAAACTATTCATATTCTATTAATAGCTAAAAATTAAACATTTAAAATATTCTATTTGACACTTTTGAATATCCAGAATATCATCTCTAGGATTTTAACCAGTGTAAACAAATGGATTCCCAAATTAATCCCTCTTTCTTTCCATTCAGCTGTTCTAGTTTCCACTGCAGATCTAAGTTGTTAACCCTAATAAGCTACAATAATAATGACCTGGTTATGAGAAGTAAATTGGTTTTATTCATGTTTGAAGAAAGAAACTATACCAATTTCAACAATTCTGTTTTACATTTTATACTTAGCTTGATTCTCCTTTTCGGCTCTGTAGAACACAGTAATTTTTCTCCAGATCTTCAAAGGAGAGACCCTTCTTGCTCCTTTGATGTAAGAAAATCAGATTTTTTCATCCTCATGTATTTATGCAAATCAAATTTTGGCATAAGGATTAAGGCTCTTTATTTGAGGAAGAGAAATTTTATTTTAATAATTTTTATTAAGACCATGGAATAGTCCCTCTGTATTTTTAATAGAAAAATCTTTTCTTTTTAAATTTTATCATGTAACTAATTCCTAAACTTAAGAATTGAAGTAAAAATGAGAAAACAAAATAATAATTTTCTTTTCCAAGTTAATTCGACAAGTGATGATGAGATTCCTAATCTGTAATTGTCCATTTGATCATAGATATGTTACCCTTTCATCATTTTATTGGTTTTATTTTTAATAAAATGATTTAAAAATAAATATTAAACTTCACTCACAAATTGGAGAGTATATTGTATTTCTGAACTTTCTTTTCTTAGGATCCCATGGAGAGTCATCAAATTCAGTAAAATCTTCAGTATCCTCAAAGCTGTCTGATGAAAATGTGACAAAGTTGGACCACAATACAACTATAGATAAACAAACACCTAAGAGAAAAATTGTCAAGCAAGGACACACAACTTTGCCTAAGGTTAATGCAAAAATAGTGGCAGTGCCTAAAAACCTAAATCAGTCAAAGAAAGGGGAAACTTTGAATAATAAAGAGTCAAAACAGAAAATGCTTCCTGGACAGGTTAAATTGAAAACTCAGCCTTCTTCTCGAAGATCTTCAAAAAGTGAAATATCCATTGTCCAAAAAAGTATGCTTCATGATGTACGTGCCAGTAATAACAAAGACAATACTTCTGAACAGAAACCTCACAAACCTCTAATTAATCTCACATCCGAAATCAGTGATGCAGGAGCATTCCAGTCATCATGTAGACCTGACCCACAAAAGCCATTAAACAATCAAGAAAAAGAGAAGCCAGTGTTAGAATGCCAAAATATTTCAAAGCTGTATAAATCATTAAAACATGAACTGGAATCAAAACAGATTTGTTTAAATAAAAGTGAAGCAAAATTTCCGAATCACAAACAAACGGATCATTGCAATGCAGCTAACATATATTGTCTTTCTGATGGGAATGATCAGGTAGATTCAAAATTTTATGGCACCACTGCCCTAAAATCCATGACTTCAAATCCAAATGAAAACTCCTTGAACTCTAGTCCAATTTGTGATTCAACAAATACAGGGCAAATCCATTTAATATCAGATAGTGAGAACCAAGTAGGGAGAAAAGATACAAACAAAAAATCAAGCATTGAATGTGTAAAAGATGTATCACCTTGTGTTCCTGAAAGGACGAATGGTACCTTAAATTCTGTTCAAGATGACAAAAAATCTAAAATTCATGTAGAAGAACTGACAATTCTTAGTCAGTTGTCTGATGACTGTGCTATGAATGAAGACAAACATGCTGCAGCAGACTCAGATATTTCCTCCAAATGTTTTTCGGGACAACTATCAGAGAAAAATTCTCCTAAAAATATGGAAACATCAGACTCTCCAGAGAGCCATGAAACTCCAGAAACTCCATTTGTGGGTCACTGGAATTTGAGTACCAGTGTTCTGCATCAGAGAGAGAGTCCTGAATCTGACACTGGCAGTGCTACCACATCCTCTGATGACATAAAGCCCAGATCTGAAGACTATGATGCTGGAGGGTCTCAGGATGATGATGGATCAAATGACAGAGGTATTTCTAAATGTGGCACCATGCTGTGCCACGATTTTCTTGGAAGAAGTAGTAGCGATACCAGTACTCCTGAAGAATTAAAAATTTATGATAGTAACTTAAGAATTGAAGTAAAAATGAAAAAACAAAGTAGTAATGATCTTTTCCAAGTTAATTCGACAAGTGATGATGAGATTCCTAGAAAAAAGCCAGAAAATTGGTCTCGATCTGCAATAGGCCACCCTAGGGAAAAAGAAAATATTCCACGAGGCAGTGTCCAATTTGCTCAGGAAATAGATCAAATTTCTTCTTCAGCAGATGACACAGAAGATGAAAGGTCTGAGGCTGAAAATGTTGCAGAAAATTTCTCTATATCTAACCCAGTTCCTCAGCAGTTTCAGGGAATCATTAATTTAGCTTTCGAAGATGCAACTGAAAATGAAAGTCGTGAGTTTTCTGCAACTAAAAAGTTTAAAAGGTCAGTTTTACTTTCAGTAGATGAATGTGAAGAACTGGGATCTGATGAAGGGGAAGTCCATACTGCCTTTCAGACTTCTAGAGATTCTTTTTCACCTTCTGATGTTTTTGATGGCGTTTCTCACGAACATCATGGAAGGGCCTGTTATTCCGGATTCTCACAAGAAAGTAAAGATAGTGTTTTAGAATGTAAGCAACAAGATAAAAGTAATAGTGTATGTAAAAATGAAAGCACTGTCTTGAATCTTAGTAGTATTGATTCTTTAAGAAAAGATAAACAGAGTATTTCAGCCACAGAAAAAAAGAACACAATAGATGTCCTGTCCACTGGAGGCAGATACCCTCTTCTGGAAGATAAAAAATTAAACAGCAGAAGCAATGTGGATAATGACTTCCAGCAATGCAGCAAACTCTTGGATAGTGATATAAAATCTCAAGAAAGACCATGTCATCTGGAGCTTCATCAAAGAGAACCCAATTCTGACATGCCAAAGAACAGCTCTACAAAATCTCTAGACTCCTTTTGGAGTCAAGTTCTGCCTCAGGAAGGTCAAGTGAAAGAGAGCCATTCTACAGCTACTGAAAAAGCTAATATTGCTTTATCTGCAGGTAATGTACAGAAATAGAAACAGTAAATACATAAGGAAATGAATTTATAGAATTTTAAAGTTGTATGTAGCCCTGAATGTTATATTTAGATAGAATAATTACTTAGTGTAACAGATTCAAATTTTAAATGAAAACTTAAATTTCTTAATAATATAAAAGTTAGCTACTCATTCTTTATCGTTCACTTAAAATCCTAGTAAAGAATTAATATCTAGTAAAAATTTTGGTTCTTTGTTAGATAGAGCTAACCTACTAAGATTTTACTTGAAAGAATAAAGAGAAAAACTTAGTTTGTTGGTATTTAGTTATTTATGTCTAATTTAACATAAGAATTCTTAACTATTAGAAATTTTATTATACATTGGATATGATTTATGGACTTGCTAGTATATATCTACGAAGGCTGTGCAATAACTACAGTAATATGTAACTAAAAAGCAATGAATTATTTTAACAGCTAGATTACTACAATTTGTATGCATTTTACAGGGATTAAGACTTTCAAGATCACTATAATTCTATTCTAAAATTTTCAAATAAAAAGATAAATTTCCTAAAAGAGATTATATTTAGATGAAATGATAATATATGAAAAAAGCTCAGGCTTATTTCATATGCCTAGATGATTTCCTGTCTAACTGTTTTGTGTTTTTGTCTTCCTTATTATAGTAATTAGAGCTAATGACCCACATTTAAAATATGCAATAGTGGCTAATTGAGTAGCTATTGTGTATCATAACTAAGAAAAATACTGATCAATAGTTCCTCGTTCAGCAAAATCATAAAAATAAGGAGATCTTTAAAAGTTGTACTTTTTTATTTGTCCTTGCTTGCATCCTCCTTTGCATGTGCAATATACAAATAAGCCTTTAGATAAAATGTATTTATTCCCCCTTTTGGAAATGACTTACCTTAAGAGTCACCATAAAATAACTATGTCTTTTTTTTCCTCTTTAAGTTTCTATTGTAGTGAATTAGATATACATGTACATTCTATGTTTATGTTTAAACAATTTATGTTGTTTTCTGTATCACAAATTTTCAAATTGAAGTATGGAGAATTATTGTTAGTTACCTATCTGGATTTTGCTGCTAAACATTACCTTCAAATTTTTTAACATAGGAAAAAAATGCCTAAGAAATCTTGTCAATTTTGTATAGATGTTATTTTTCCCATTCTGTGTTTTTTTTTTTCGACTATCCCTGTTATATTGTATTAATATTATTCTACAAAACTCTGAGGGGTACCAATATGTGCAATTTTTACAATGTGTAGTATTATGAATTATTTCAGGAGACATAAATGATTGTGATACACTGGCACAAACCTGCATGTATGACCATCGGCCTTCAAAAACCCTCTCTCCAATATATGAAATGGATGTAATAGAAGCATTTGAGCAGAAAATGGAATCAGAAACACACGTTACAGATACGGATTTTGAAGATGATCAACACTTTGCAAAACAAGATTGGACACTATTAAAGCAACTGCTCTCAGAACAGGATTCAAACTTAGATATTATAAATTCTGTTCCTGAAGACTTAAACTTAGCACAGTATCTAATCAATCAGACACTACTTTTAGCACGGGACAGCTCAAAACCTCAGGGTATAGCACATATTGACACTTTGAACAGATGGAGTGAACTAACATCTCCACTTGATGATTCCTCAGCGAGCATTACCATGGCTAGTTTTTCCTCTGAAGATTGTTCACCTCAAGGGGAATGGACAATTCTGGAACTGGAAACTCAGCATTAAGAGTGTTAACATTTAGGGAAATTTTAAACTATGCCACCTCTTTATTTTTTGATGCCTATATTAATATCTAGATGATAATTGCATTAGCCAGAAATAGACTGTCCCTAATATTGAAAGTCTTTCCAATTTAATGAGGTAAACACAGTTTATTTATTAATATGATATCACATGTAGAAAAAAGTTTTTTCTAAAATTTTTGAGCATGTTTTCTATGATTATTAGAGAAATTAGAAGAATTATAAGGAAACCCTTGCTTCAGTTTTCCTTTCCTAACTGATTATTTGTTCACTTGTTTATTACTCAAGAATTTAAAATGTGAATGCACAAGTAGATCAGTCCCTTTGCTTTTTGCTCTGCGAATGATAACATAGTAATTCAATAAAAACTTACCATGCTTGCGTCCATCTATGTAGAGTTAATCTGTGAATAACATTCAAACTCAGGTTCAGGTGGTTGAAGCTGAAGTGCTGGAAAAAACCTTCACTTTCCCAACAGTTCAGGTCCAGATGCACTAAGGCAAGTGCATCTCAAATTTCAACCACATCATTACGAAAACAGGAAAAATGAAATTTCCTGTATCCATCTTTTCTGAATATATTCAGAGAGAGGCATCTGCCCTTGTTCAAAAGCAGTAGAAAAACTGTCTATCTGACTTACCTATGTAGACTCCCTTACAATTCGTTAATCACTCTACATTTTCCATTTCATGTTAGGGATATTTTGGAACTGCACCTGCAATAAGCCAGCACTAAATAAATATTAACTTGAAAATGGGTACGTGAGGCAATTGAGGAGTTAACTGAGTTTAAATGTGTGTGTGTCTGCATGTATGTACACGTGTGTTTGCTTTCTTGGTGTGTCAATATAGTTCCTTATTTCCTCAATCAGATTGTCTTTCAGTCTGTAATTCTGGTAGAAAAGCAAAGATAAAAACCTTTTGTACAAAATACCAAGGAGTGAATACTTGGATACCTTTGATTTGGGTGGATGTTACCCTTAGTATAAAGGGATTTCATAGGTTAGCCTCTCTCAAAGCTTTGTAGCTAACTCATAACTTCTATAAAATATGTCAGAAGTAAGGAAATCTTTTAGTTTATAATTCCTTTGCCAAATTAGCACAAGTTTTCAACAAATGATCAACAATAAGAGAGAATCTGTAACTACATTGATCAACAATCATATTAATACACAATAATTTGTTCTTATAATAATAACATAATTATGTTAGCATTAGCTACTAACCTATTATACCATAAATTTGCTATGCCTTTTTTAACTAGAAGCTCTGTGCAGGCAGGGGGCACTCATTCATTCAAGAAACGGTTACTAATTCATTCATTCAAAGTCAAAGAAATGGGTATTGGTTTTAAGCACTGGAGTGTGAAGAAAATCGGATTTGATCCCTGCCCTAAAAAAAAAAGAAAAAGAAAAAGTTCAGTTTCTAGTGGGGGGGGGCATGCAAGAAAAAGTAAGATACAGTATTATAAAAACTTTGTATTTTAGAGCTGGATGGGGATTTACAGATTATTTAGTCTAATCCCTTCAAATTCCAAGGAGGGCTCTGAATCTCAGAAGAATTAAAAGACTGCCGGAGATCCTACAGCTAATTTGTGGGCTAGATCTAATATTTTTTAATTCTAGTTTGGTATTTCTCCCACACAACACACTCCATTTGATTTTTCTCACAAACCCTGAGAACGAATACATTTACAGGTAGTTTGTAGTATTAGAGTCAAAAACAACACAAATTCCCAAGACACTGTTTTTTTTTTTCTCCAAATGTGAAATTGTCTTAAAGTGTTATTTTTAAAACTTTCTCAGAATTTACAAATTTATAATTGAAACTTCATTTCTTTCCCAGTTTAAATGTCTTGAAAACTTTCTTCTTCAACTGCTAAACATTAAAATCTATGCAATTTCATTTCACATCTGCAAATAGATAATTCAGAAGGCATTTTGCTTAAGTAGTGACTGCTTAGGGAATTTCAGGACATATTGTGTTTTCGTATCATGCTCTTTTGTGAACGACACATCTACCAGTCTGTTTGCTGTGGGACTCTTTGGACTAGTGCTTCATCATTCAACAAACATAGATTGAAAAATAACGGCTAACATTTATTTAGCATTTATATGTTAGACGCTATGCTAATATGCATGTTTAAATATGCATTAACACATTTAATTCTCACAATAGTTCTATGAGATGTCTTCTTATCATCTTTATTTTACACATGAGGAAATTGATGTAGAATCCTTACCTGAGATGAACTGCCATAGTGGAAGAAACTGACAGAAAATAACACACTATACTATTGTTTGGTAAGGTAAGCAGTTGTATATGGTCAGAGTTATGGAAGCCCAGAAGCAGCAGCTAGAATACAAATATTAATAGCGTGCAGGAAGAAAAGGTTAGAGAAAGCTTCTTAGGGTAAGTAGTATTCTGTGATTGCTTCAGAATTTCTATAGAGAAGGTGCTTAGTGGCTGTAATCTAACTGGAAGTATGGGCCAGATGACTTGTCTTGAAGATGCACTTGCATAGAAAGTACTTTGTTTTTACTGAGTATGTTGCAGATAATAAAAATATAAATGTTTTTTAAAGATGCTTTTATACTTTAAAGTGTTTAAGCTAAGCCTTGGATTTGGTAGGCATTATGTCTCCTTCCATTATGCATTTATTCTCAGAGTACAATCTATTTCCAATTTAGTGGGAAATAACCACCTACAACTCACAATGGTAATCAAAGTTGTTTTTTAAACAGGTAACATAACGAAGTATGTTTTAGAAAGATGATCGTCAGCAGTAATGAAGATGCCTTGGTTTATAGAAGTGCCCAAACCTGTTATGATGCAATTACAACAGTCTTGTCAACCTTAGAAACAGGGAATGGAGAAGGATTTGGCAACAGAGACATTAGGTAGGCTGAGATTACAGAACTTGGTGAATGATTACATCGTGGGAGAAGATGGAAAGGAATTTTAAAATTTATATCAGAAATAACATTCATTCCACACATTGAGGGCCTGATATGTTCCCAGAACTTTGCTAGTGCTGGGAATTAAAAGATGAATGCCATAATCTCTGTCCTTGAGCATCTCAATCTTGTACAGGAGAGAGATTGTTAAACAAAAGTTGCAAAATTGTGATGTTATAATAATGTCATAATAAAGTTCATATAAAGCATAATTGGGGGATGCTTGAATAGCCTCCCTTACTCTAAGGAATAGTGGGAATTCACAAGACAAAGGAAGAGGCACGCTCTTGGCAGAAAAAGAGCTCAGAGGCAGTGGGGAATTCTGTTCCACATGGCTGGAGTGAAGGGAATGGATGGGAAGGGCAAGCAATGAAGTTGGACAGGGAAGGAGACTCCAGAGAGTAATAAGATCAGATTTGCATCTGAAAGATCACTCCGGTAGCAGTATGTATGACGGAATGGAGCAGGGTGACAAGGCAGGGAGACCAGTGAAGAGTCTGTTGCAGTAATAAAAGCTTGAATAGGGCAGTGGCAGTGGAGACAGAGGGGAGCAGACATGTTTGGGAGATTTAAGAGGTGAAACTGGAAAAACTTAGTGACTGTTAAATGTGAGAATGAGAGAAGGAAGTAATCTTAGAAGACTCAGGTTTTTTACTAGGGTGCCTGGGTGGTTGATGATGTCATTAATCAAAAATGAGAGCAAGTGTAGGAGTGAAGATAAGTTTAATTTGAGACATACTAAGTTGGAGATGCCTGTGGGACATTCAAGGGGATGAGGACAAAATGCTGTGGAATAGTCAGAAAAAGAAAAGCCAGAGGAGACTGAAATGGAGTATTCAGAAGTAGGAGAAGTAGGAGACCAAGGTGAGGAGGAGTGATGAACGTATGTCCTGCTACCAACCAAAGAAGGGTAAATCATAGCTGTAAGATTCTACTTTCCCCTCTCAAATTCACAAGGAATTTTAAATTTAGTGTTAGCAAGAGAATAAGTTTGGGATCCTCATATGTAGCTTTAGGAGTATAAATTGCCTTTCTGATAAGTAATTGGGCAATCTATATAAAGAGTGTTTATAACTTTATATCCTTAACCTAGTCCTTTCTCTTCTTGGGATATACCATTAAGAAATAAGAAGAGCTGGCACGTGCCTGTAGTCTCAACTACTCAGGAGTCTGAGGCTGGTGGATCCCTTGAGCCCAGGCTGTAGTGCGCTATGATTGCACCTGTGAAAAGCCACTACACTCCAGCCTGGGCAACATAGCGAGCCCCTGTCTCTGTTGTTTTTTTTTAAAAAAAAGAAATCTTAGACAAAGGTTTGTCTACAAAAATGTTTATTGGAGTGTTAAATATATCAGTGAAAATTGAAAACTAGCTAAATGTCAACAGTAGGAGAAAGGCTAAATAAATTATGGTACATCTATATAATGCATTATGCAGTGATTAAAATCATTTCCAAAAATCTGTTTAATGACAAGAGAATATGCTTATGAGAGAAAAAAGCAGATTATATTTTTATATAGTGTCCCGATTTTCTTTTTTTTTTTCCTGTGACAAAGTGTTTAAGATCTACTTGCTTAGCACATTTCAAGTATACAATACAATATTATGAACTACAGTCATACTGTGCGTTGGATCTCCATAACTTAATTCATCCTGCATAACTGAAACTTTGTACCCTTTGGGCAACATCTCCCCATTTCCCCCAGTTCCTGGGAACCACCATTCTATTCTCTGCTTCTATGAGCTCTACTTTTTTAGATTCCTTATATAAGTGAAGTCATGCAGTGTTTGTCTTCTTGTGCCTAGCTTATTTCACTTATCCTAATGTCCTTCAGGTTTACCCATGTTGTCACAAATGATAGGATTTCCTTCTTCTTTAAGGCTGATTAATATTCCATTGTATGTGTGTGTGTGTGTGTATACATATATATCACGTTTTCTTTATCCATTCATCTGTCATTGGACACTGATTGATTCCATATCTTGGCTATTGTGAATAATGATGCAATGAATGTGGGAGTGCAGAAAACTCTTTGGGATAACTGATTTTCTTTCCTTTGGATTTATACCTGTAAGTGGAATTGCTAGATCATATGGTAGTTCTATTTTTAATTTTTTGAGGAACCTCCACACTGTTTTCCATAATGGCTGCACCAATTTACATTCTCACCAGTGGTATACAAGAATTCTTTTTTCACCACACCTTTACAAAATTTTTCTTTTTTCTTTTTCTTTCTTTCTTTTTTCTTTTTTTTTTTCTTTTTGAGACAGAGTCTCTCTGTGCTGCCCTGGGTAGAGTGAAGTGGCGTCATTGTAGCTCACAGCAACCTCCAACTCCTGGGCTTGGGAGATCCTCCTGTGTCAGCCTCCAGAGTAGCTGGGACTACAGGCACGTGCCCCAACACCCAGCTAATTTTTGTATTCTTTTAATAGAGACAAGGTCTTACTCTTGCTCAGGCTGGTCTTGAACTCCTGAGCTCAAGTGATCCTCCTGCCTCAGCCTCCTAGAGTGCTAGGATTACAGGTGTGAGCCACCGTACCTGGCCTTTGTCTTTGATAACAGCCATTTTAAAAGGTGTGAAGTGATAGCTCATTGTGGTTTTGATGTGCATTTCCTTGATGATTAGTGATGTTGAACACCTTTTCATGTACATGTTGGCCATTTTTATGTCTTCTTTTGAGAAATGTCTATTCAGGACCTTTGCCATTTTTTAATCAAGTTATTTGTTTTCTTGCTATTGAGTTGTTTGTATTCCTTACATATTTAGGATATTAACCCTTTATCAAATGTATGGTTTGCATGTATTTTTCTCCCATTCCATAGGTTGTCTCTTTGCTGTGTTGATTGTTTTCTTTGCTGTGCAGAATCTTTTTTGTTTGATGCAATCTCATTTGTCTATTTTTGCTTTTGTTGCGTGTGCTTATCAGGTCATATCCAAAAAACTCATTGCCCAGACCAATGTCAGGAAACTTTTTTCTATGTTTTCTTCTAGGATTTTTATGGTCTAAGTCTTACGTTTAAGTATTTAATCCATTTGAGTTGATTTTCATAAATGCAATGAGATTGAGTCTAATTTCATTCTTCTGCATGTGAATATCCAGTTTTCCCAGCACCATTTAATGAAGAGACTGTCCTTTCCCCATTGTGCATTCTTGGCACCTTCGTCAAAGATCAGTTGACCATACATGTGTGGATTTATTTCTGTACTTTTTATTTCTTTCTATTGGTCCTTACATCTGTTTTTGTGCCAGTACCATCAGGTAGCGTGATTCCTCTAGCTTTGTTCTTTTTGCTCAAGATTGCTTTGTGTATTCAGGGTATTTTCTGGTTCCATATGAATTTTATTTTATTTTTTCTATTTCTGTGAAAAATGTCATTGGAATTTTCATAGGGATTGCACTGAATCTATAGCTCACTTGAAAGAAAATTATAAAAATGTTAATGTGGGTTATGGTTGAGTGGTGGGGGTATAGTTTTTGTTTTGTTTTGTTTTAAGAGACAGAGTCTTGCTATGTTATCAAGGCTGGAGTGCAATGGTTATTCACAGGCACAATCATTGCACACTACAGTCTCAAATTCCTAGGCTCAAGTGACCCTCCTGCCTCAGCCTCTGAGTAGCTGGGACTATAAACATGTACCAACATACCCCATTTTATTTTTATCTTTTAATTTACCTATATTCTTCATGTTTTTTACAAGGCAAAGAAAAATAAATAGGTTTCTTTTTAAGTAAGTAGTAGTGTTTAACAGTTTCAAATGCTGTTTGAGATGTTAATTAAGGTGCACACCTAGACTAGTCCATTTGATTTGGAAATTAAGATTATATTTGTGGTTTTTGTCAATTGGTCACTTTTAAAGATCAGCAGTAGGGGCAGAAACTAGACTACAGTGGGTCAAAAGATGAACAGGAAGTAAAGAAGTAAAACTTATTCTTTCAAGGAGCTTGACTGAAAAGGAGACAGTGGTAGTTTGAAGATACTATTGTTTTTAAGATAAAAGTGATTTTGGCACTTTGAAAAGACAGAGTTAGGTATGATTCTAGGATCAAGGATCATCAAGAAAGAGGCAGGAGGAGGCAGGATCAAGCACAAAGAGTATTAACTGATACAGGGCATTTCAAGGAACTTCAGGTGTTGAATAAAACTAAAGCACCAAATGCACGTAGGAGAGCAATGAAGGTAAACCTGGAAAAGTGCAGGTGAGACAAAACATGATGAACCCTGTAGGCCATGCCAAGCTCTGTGAGCAAGCTATTTAGGCAAACATCTTAAGAATTTAAAAATCAAAGGCAAACACATTATATGACTGTTTAATTAAGAGCACTCAAATTCTAACAGGTGAATGGAAGGCTGATGGTTCCTGGTTGGAAAAAAGATAATTTTGAATTTGAGTATGTCACATTTGAGATGCAGTTGACAACAACCAAGGAACACAATATAATGTCTTTCACAATTCAGAAACACAATGAATCATGATCTTTTCATCACCCACTTCTTCTCCCTGCTAATTTTCTGGAGGTAGGGGGCAGGAGTATGAGGGGATGGGGACTTTGTTTGGGTTAGTTTAATGATCCATTGCAGGAGCTATTTTGGAGTTGGAATTATCTATGTAATTCTTCTTCAGTGATATCTATATACCCTTTATATTGTAAATTCTGATACCCAGACTACTTTGAATCTGGCTTAGCTAGATAGGAGAGGTGTACATTTCCCTCATGTTACTATCACACAAGTGTTTGTGATTTACCTCTCACACAGTGGTTTCTTTTTTTCTTTTATCTTTTTTTTTTTTTTTGAGACTGTCTCTCTCTCTCTCTCTCTCTCTCTCTCTCTGTTAACCTAGAGTACCCTAGGGTAACCCTAGAGTGGCTAGAGTATAGTGGCAGCATCATAGTTCACTGCAACCTCAAACTCCTGGACTCCAGCAATCCTCCTGCCTCAGCCTCCCAAGTAGCTGGTACTACAGTCCCCCAGCACTGTGGCCAGCTAATTTTTTTTATTTTTATAACAGTAGAGATGGGTTTCTCATGCTGGTCTGGAACCCCTGAGCTCAAGCAGGAGTGCCTTGTCCTGCCTCATCCTCCCAGAGTGCTAGGATTACAGCTGTGAGCTACCACACCTGGCCTAATACAGTGGTTTCTTAATTGCTTCCAAACTTAGCCAATATTAGCATAAGAATTTTAATTCTACTCTGATTCTCTATTTTTATAACATTATCCCAATCAATTAAACATTGAATTGCCACATCAAGAACATGTTAGGAAAAAAATCTTTTTATACAAAGACACAACGTTTTTCCTTACAAGGGCTTTCATACAGTGTACTGAGGTTTACCTCTTTTCTTTTGATTTCATGCTCAATTTTAGCAGTGCAGGAAAGCTTAATTTTTAAAAAATTGCAATTGAAATATACCTGTATTTAAATAATTGCAGGCTTAGGAAAGAAAATGTCTAATGACAGAATGGCCTGGCTAATAAACTATCTAATGGAGAAAAATAAACCAACCGAAAGTAAGAGGAACAAACTCACAGCATATAATTGCCCCTTTGAAGAGAAAACTCACAACACAATTGCCCTGTTCTTTGGTCAACCACCCAGAGCTTAACTTGTTATCTCTAAGAGTTCATTTTTTCACAGCCTTGAAGAACAGTAAGTGGACAGCAGGGCTGCAAACTCCCCAGCTCCAGCTCTTGCTGAACCATTTTACAGGGACTATTTTCCAAGGACCCCAATAAGCAAGCCTCACAGAGAAGAGGGGAAAAAAAGGAGAAACCAGACACAGCTGCTTCACAGCTGTCTCCTGTTATCAACTTGCAACATTAACTGTTTATTTACCCTTTTTCCCCATAAAAACTCCGAGCCCCTCATGCTGGGAGCCAGCACTTCCCCCTTTCATTCTTTGTGCGTGCCCTCTACCTCTCTCTTTCTTTCTCTGTCTTTCTCTTCTCTGTCTCTCTTTCCCTTCTCTTTCTCTCTCTCTCTCTCTCTCTCTTTCCCTTTTCTCTCTCCCCATCCAGAGAAAGTAAAATAAACTTTTTACTTCTTTCTATCCTAATCTTTGTGTCAAGAATTCTTTCTCAACCTGCAACATGATCCCCACCCTAATACATCTTACACCCTTACAGAATTGTCCTTTTACTTAGATCCATGCAGCTCTCAAAAATATGTGTAATCTACTTTATGAAATTATATAAGCAGGACGCCATTTGCCTGAGGCTGTCTCCATACTTTGAGTTCCTACATAAGGAACTGAAACATAACCTAGTATATAACAAACAAAACCTAACTAAGGAATATAACAAACAGCTGACTCTCAGCCAATCATAAGCATCTGAGCTTCAGCCAGTCACAGGCTGTCAGCTGATCAGACCATGTCCAAATAAGGCAAACTGGGAGCTGTAACCAATGAAGCTACTTCTGTGCAGTCCTACCTCAGTATCCCCCATGAATAACAAAATCCTTAAATGCTCAAATTCCTTATGTAAAATGGTGCAGGATTTGCATACAACCTGCACACATCCACCTTATACTTTAAATCATCTCTAGATTACTTATAATACCTAATACAATGTAAATGCTACATAAATAGTTGTTACATTGGGTTTTTTTATTAGTTTGGTTTTTTAAAACATTTTTGATCCATGGTTGGTTGAATCTGTGGATGCAGAACCCACAGATTCAGAGGGCCAACTGTGCTTTACTTTCCATTTCCATCTATATGCGCACTGCCCAAGTTGCAGAGCAGAGCTCTCTGAACCTTTTCTGGTTCTGAGTACTGACCAATTCATGAATCATTCTTTGCTCACATAAACTCTGCTAAATTTAAATTGTCCAAAGTTTTTCTTTTAACAACTTTTAAGAAAGTAAATAAAATATCTTCCTACAGTTTTCTGATTTAGAGTAAATTACAGAGAACAACACTTAAATTCAAGAAATTAGACAACAGCATCAAATTGAATCAAAATAAAGTAGAAGGAATTATTGCAGACATAGCAGAACTTAGTTAGAAATCAGAACAAGAGTAGAACTAATAAATCTAAAAGCTTATTCTTAAAAACAAAACAACCTACACACTAGCTTCATGGAGAGAAAAGCATCAAGTACACAATATTAGGAAATAACAGAAATTGACAAAATAAGGTAGTAGTTTGCACAACCACATAAAAATACAGTTGAAAACCTGGATGAAATGGATGACTTCCAGGGAAATATAAAACCAAAATGGACACATAAAGAGAAACATCTACACAGATTATTAACGTTGGAAGAAACCAAGAAAGCATGCAAGACCTAACCCCCCAACAAGTGCTAAATGGTATCAATGTTTAAGTCATTTTAGAGTACAGAGAAAGAAGAAAAGCTAGCAGACACAATTTAAGAAACTATCATAATGTGATCACCAAAATCTGACTAAAGATACCATAAAAGAGAAATTTATAGACTCATATCATTTATGATAATATAAGATTCCTAAAAGATCTAGCAGTATATTAAAACAATAATATATGGCAATTTATTTAAGGAATGCAAGGTGATTTAATGGGAAAACAATTCATATAGTATACCCATATTAATAGATCAAATAAGAAAAATGATGCCATAATTTAACTTGAAACAAGGAAATCAATGGAATACTAAAAACACGTGTGGTATTTTAATATACATTTTGAATTAAGAAAGCACATAAAAAAAGAAACTCTGAAATCATAAAATAAAGGATTGAAATTTGGCTATTTAAAATTTAGAGCTAACATATGCCAAAATTATAAACAGAATGAAAAAGCAAAAGATAAATTTGGAAATTTTTGCTTTTTAACAAAAATTGAAATGCATGCAGCCAGTAAACAATGAAAAGATGTTTAACCACCCATGATTAAAGAAGCACTAGAAAAAGAACCATAAAAGAAATCTTTTTTGAAATATTCAATAAGCAATAATAAATTTGACAAGTGGGGATATAATAAGTACATAATATATTCTAGGCCATTTTTATTACTTAGGAGTCGCAAATGCAAGCAAGTTTGGGTGCTTTCCTGACATTAAAAAATTATTGGAACTAATCACAGACTCAACTAACCAACTGAAATAAAGTAGAAAAACAATTCCAAGTATTATTATACTATACAGATTTAAATTATTGGTTAAGTCCGATAACTTACTTGGAATTCAATTTCACTTCTAATTTTCAAAATAAAGCTAAAATTCCATGCAAATTAAAACTCATTCCAAGAACTGTGTGTGGGATGATTGTGCTTTTCATAGTCAATGAGAAAAGAAAATCTAAAAATTACTGAGGAGGAAATGAAAACACTTCATACTGTCATATGTGGCACAAATGCTTGAGTCAGTTTAAATTACCGCACAGATTTATTTGCAGTACCTCAGCATCATGTAGCTATAACTGCCATCAGAAATTTAACACCCTTATCTGTTGCTTTTTAATTTTTTAATTTCCCTAGAAGCAAGAAAGAAATCATAAGATCATTTAGTTCATTCTCCCATAATTTTTTTTTTAAAATTACTTATCATCTTAAAATTTATTTGAACATAATGTTGGCGTGGCATCTTGGAAATGACAATTCAATCAATAGAATCTAAAGTTAGTAATACTACAAGGAAGAAAAACATTACGTATGTAAGAATTCTTAGGGAAAAAAATTGAGTTTTCCCAAGTACTTTTTTTGGAAATATGTGACTGATTACCTGAGTCATCTGTGGGAGTGATGTTTCATTTGTTTATGAAAATAACCTCATTTTCATGTTTCAGTTCCCTTTATTTTTGTCACCAATATTATTATTATATCTTTATTAATTTTGATTGACTATTTACAAGTGAAAAGTTAAGATATGGTATGTATAGTTTCTTTGGGTGATTTATATACTAAAATCTTTGTAATAAGAGAAAAATAGGACAGCAAATTAGAAATAATATTTACAAGAAATATGACAAAGATTTATATTCTTTTTTGGGGGTAGAAAGTGAGTTCCTTCTTTATTACTTGTATATAGTTATGGAATAAAAGTGCAATTTTGCTATATTGCTTTGTGATGAAGTCAGGGCCTTCAGTGCACACATCACTGAAGCAACACGCAGTGTACCCACCAAGTAACCACCCCCCTCCCACACCCATCTGAGTATCCATTGTTCATCATTTCACACTCTGCTTCTATGTGTACACATTGTTTAGTTTCCACTTATAAGTGAGAACATGTAGTATTTGTCTTTCTGTGTCTGAGTTGTTTCAATTAAGATAATGGCCTCCAGTTCCATCATGTTGCAGCAAAAGACATGATTTCATTCTTTTTTATGGCTGAATAGTATTCCATTATGCATACATACCACATTTTCTTTATCCAATTCTCCACTGATGAATATTTAGGTTGATTCCATATCATTGCTATTGTGAATAGTGCTGTGATAACAAGTGCAGGTGTCTTTCTTTCTTTTTTTTTTTTTGTATTGGAGACAGGGGTCTTGCTCTGTTGCTCAGGCTAGAATGCAGTGGTGTCATCATAGCTCACTGTAACCTCAAACTCCTGGGCTCAAGCAATTCTCCTGCCTCAGCCTTCTGAGTAGCTGGGACTGCAGGGATGCGCCACCATGCCCAGCTAATTTTTCTGTTTTTTGTAGAGATGGGGTCTTGCTCTTGCTCAGGCTGGTCTTAAACTCGTGGGCTCAAGTGATCCTCCCACCTCAGCCTCCCAAAGTGCTAGGATTACAAGTGTGAACGCCTGGCCCAGGTATCCTTTTGATATAATGATTACCTTTCCTTTGGGTAGTTACCCACTAGTGAGATTGCTGGATCATATGCTATTAATAATTCTATTTTTAGTTATTTGAGAAATCTCCATACTGTTTTCTATAGAGGTTGTGCTAATTTACATCCCCCAAAACAGTGTATGAGTTCCTTTTTCTCCACCTGCTTGCTAACATTGTTAATTTTTTTTGTCTTTTTAATAATAACCATTCTGATTGGTATAAGATGATATTGAATCTATTGATTGCTTTGAGTAGTGTGGACATTTCAACAACATTAATTCTTCCAATCCATAAACACAGAATATCTTTATTTGTGCAAATATCTTTATTTGTGTCTTCAATTTCTTTCACCAATGTTTTATAGTTTTCAGTGTACGTATCTTTTACCTCCTTGGTTAAATTTATTCCTAAGTATTTTTTTAATACTATTGTAAATGAGATTGTTTTCTTGATTTCTTTTTTGGATAATTTGTTGTTAGTGTATAGAAACTCTATTGATTTTTGTATGTTGTTTTGTTCTTGTAACTTTACTGAATTTATTTATTTCTTCTAACAGTTTTTTGGTGGAGCATTTAGGGTTTTCTATTAGGTTATTAAATATGAAATGTCCAATTTCCTTAAGTGCTAAGTTTGACAGTTATCTCTGACATTTCACTCTGACACTTACTGTTTTATTTTTATTGTGAAGGTACATCCTCAGTCTTTCAAATGCATGTTTTGGCTTGTGACTACCTTTCAAATATTTTTTAGAGCACTTTTTGTGAAACCACGGATAAGTCAAAAATTTGAGTTATTTTCAAATATGAGTCCCATCATGGAACCAATGCAGCACAGACAGCTTGAAATACCAATGAATTGTTTGAGAAGGATGTGGCTAATGAACACATACTATGTCGATGGTTTGAGAAGTTCCACTGTGGTGATTTTAATCTTGAAAAAGAGCCATGTGAGTGACCTGAGACCAAGGAGGATAATCATGAGCTGAAAGCTGTAGTGGAAGCGAATCCATCACAACTTATGCATGAATTAGCAGCAGGGTTTGATGTTACTATTCCAACAATATTGGACCATTTGAAACAAATGAGCAAGGTAAAGAAGCTGGATAGATGGGTTCCCCATGAATTAAACAAGCATCAGAAGAGAAATTGTCTCAAAGCTTGCCTTTCTTTGCTGTCATGACATAAAGTAGAACAATTTCTATACCATATTGTTATGTGTGATGAAAAATGGATTTTTTTTGACAATCACAAGCATTTGGCACAATGGTTGGATAAGGATGAAGTGCTGAAACACAGTCCAAAACCAAATATTCATCAAAAAAAGCTAATGGAGTCTGTTTGGTGATCCAGCACTGGTATCATCCACTACAGCTTCATGAAACCTGGTCAATCCATTACAGCAGATGTCTACTGCAACTGATTGGATGAAATGATGAGGATGCTTGTGATGAAGCAGCCAAGACTGGTCAACAGACACAGGCCAATCCTCTTGCAAGACAACACTTGACCACGTGTCACACAAACAATGCTGCTCAAACTACAGAAGCTGGACTTGGAAACTCTGTCATCCACTGTATTCACCACACTGTGCATCAACTAACTACCACTTCTTCCCAGGCTTTGGGCCTTTTTTTTTTTTTTTTTTGAGACAGAGTCTCACTCTTTTGCCTGGGCTAGAGTGCCATGGCATCAGCCTAGCTCACAGCAACCTCAAACTCCTGGGCTCAAGCGATTCTCCTGCCTCAGCCTCCCAGGTAGCTGGGACCACAGGCATGTGCCACTATGCCCAGCTAATTTTTTTCTATTTTTAGTTGTTTGGCTAATTTCTTTGTATTTTTAGTAGAGATGGGGTCTTGCTCTTGCTCAGGCTGGTCTTGAACTCCTGAGCTCAAGCAGTCCTCCCGCCTCAGCCTCCCAGAGTGCTAGGATTACAGGCGTGAACCACTGCGCCTGGCCCAGGCCACTTCTTACAAGGGAAAATGTTCAATTCTCAACAAGCTGTGGAAAACACCTTTCTTGATTTCATTGCCACTTGCTCTCCAGGATTCTTTGCTGCTGGCATAAACAAGTTACCATTAAGATGGCAAAAACTGTGTCGATAGTTTAAGCACATACTTTGATTAATTGTACTGCTTTTTGTCTGAGATATAATAAACTATATTCTTCATTCAAAATTGGATATTTTATATTTAATGACCTAATATATAGAAAATCATGTCATCTGCAAACAGAAACAATTTAACTTCTTCCTTTCCAATTTGGATGCCTTTTATTTCTTTTTCTTGCCTAACTGCTGTGGCCAGGACTTCCAGTACTACATTAAATATTAATAGAAGTGGCAAGTGTTAAGTGTCCTTGTCTTGCTCCTGATCTTAACTTAAAGGAAAAGCTTTTAGTTTTTCACCTTTGAGTATGATACTATCTGTGGACTTATGATATATGGCCACTATTATGTTGACATATTTCCTTTTATTCCTAGTTTGTTGAGTTTTTAATCAGGAAAGTCTGTTAAATTTGTTGGGTGTTTTGTCTGAATCTATTAAGATAATCATGTCATTTTTTTTCTTTTTTTACATTTTTTCTTGTTGCAACTGTCAGAATGATCATGTGATTTTTGTCCTTTATTCTGTTAATGTTGTGTATCACATTAATTCATTTGCATATGTTGAACCATTCTTGCAACCCAGAGATAAATCTCACATTGTCACAGTGAATGAGTCTTTTAATAGGCTGTTAAATTCAGTTTCCTAGTATTTTGTTGAGAACTTTGTATCTATGCTCATCAGGGATATTGGCCAGTGATTTTCTTTTCCTGTAGCATCCTTGTCTGGTTTTGGTATCAAAGTAATGCTGGCCTCGTAAAATGGGTTTGGAAGTATTCCCTCCTTTTCAATTTTTTTGGAAGAGTTTGCGAAGGATTGGTATTAGTTCTTTACATGTTTGGTAGAATGCAGCAGTGAAGCCATCAGTTCCTCTGATGGGAGAATTTTTATTACTGACTCAATCTCTTTACTCTTTATTAGTCTGTTCAGATTTTCTATTTCTTCATGATTCGGCCTTGGTAGGTTGCATGTGACTGGGAATTTATCCATTTCTTCAAGGTTATACAATTTGTTGACATATAATTTTTAGTCTTTTATGACCCTTTGGATTTCTGTTGCATCAGTTGTAACGTTTCCTGTTTCATTTCAAATTTTATTAATTTAAGTCTTTTCTTTATTAGTCTAGCTAAAGGCTTGTCAATTTTGTTTGTATTTTTAAAAAATAATTCTTAGTTTTGTTGGTCTTTTCAATTGTTTTTCTGGTCTCTATTACATTTATTTCTGCTCTGATCTTTATTATTTCCTTCCTTCTACTAACTTTGGGCTTAGTTTGTTCTTTTTCTAGTTCTTTGAGGTATAATGTTAGGTTGTTTGAGATTTTTCATCTTTTTTGACATGTGTATTGCTTGTAAACTTCCCCTTCTTAGAACTGCTTTTGCTACATTCTATAAGTTTTGGTATGTCGTGTTTCCATTTTTGCTTGTATGTGTGTTCTCTTTTAGGAGTAATTTTGACTTTTGTTTTGGTCTGGTTCCCCAAAAAACAGAGCCTAAGGCTAAACTTGTAGAACTAATGCTTTATTGGAGGGTTCAATCCCAGGGAAGCAACAGTGAGGGAAAAAATAAAGTAAAACCAGGAAGGAGGGAAGCAAATACAAAGTTACCAAGTTGCTCTCACCTTCACTACAAAATAGCTAGTTGCTTGGGTACATAGGACATCTGTGGAAAAGCCAAGGGAAACTTTGAATCTCGGAACAGTCTTTTAAAAGGAGAAAGGGTGAAACATTTATCTGCTTACTCCCCTCTATCTCCTTATTCTTATTGCTCAAAGTTTGCCCCACAGGAGTTAAGTTTCCTACATTTCCAGAATGTAACATACCACCCCCTTCCAACACCTACTGGAAAATCCAGGGCCTCCATGGATCCCATTGGGCCACCAGAGCTCCCGCTGTAGCATATAGGGAGCTCATGCCAAAGGCCAATGATTTAACACCCACCTGGAAAGGCTGAGCCAGCTGGTGATGTCAGGAGACAAAATAGCAATAGAAACAGGTAGGACTTATTATTGAAGGAATGGCATGAACCTTTGATAGGGCTGCTTAAGGACGGGAAGCAGAGCAAGTGCTTAGGCCAGGGGGATGAGGGGTAAAAGGGATATGAAGAGGTACATAAAGGAGTGCAGTATATTTGTATTTAGGTTTGTGACCATATGTGTAATTCTTTAGAGTTTTGCCCTCATTTAACTCATTTTAGTGCTCACTACCAGTTCTTCCTATCTCAGTTGGCACAAAATAACTTTGAATAATTATCTCCTGTAATTTAGTGTGGCAGCAGAGAAGTCCAAGGCTAACATGATTTTTTTTTTTTTAATTTCTATGTAACATCTTCTATTTCCTTCATGGATGTTTGCAGGTCATGTTCTGTAGTCTTGTAATTTAAAAACATTGTCAGGCTGTATGTACATGTAGGTCTTTGTCATATATTTTGGTAAAAACATGGTGATTCCTTTCTTTCTGCATCTATGGGCTTTTCTGTTCATCAGGAAAGTATTCTTCCCATCATATATTTGATTTTCTTCCATTTGTTTTGGTCTCTTCTTCTTTTTTTTTATTTCAGGGTATTATGAGGGTACGAACATTATGGTTACATTTTATGTCTTTACCTCACCCTAGGGAGGGTTAGAGGCATGCCCTTCCCCTCTACAATGCTCCCCGTGTCCTTTAGTTGTGGGTTTACCCCCCCATCCCCCTAATCCCTGGAGAGTATTACCGCCATGTGATCACCCTAGTGTTCATGAGTTAGTACCAATTTGATGGTGAGTACAAGTGGAGCCCATTCTTCCGATCTTGTGATACCTCACTTTGGATAATGGGCTTAAGTTCAATCCAGGAAAATATAAGAGGTGCTAGATCACTGTCGTTTCTTATGATTGAGTAATATTCCATTGTATACATATACCAAATTTTAATAATCCACTTATGGATTGATGGGCACTTGGGTTGTTTCCACATCCTTGCAATAGTGAATTGTGCTGCCATAAACATTCGGGTGCAGATGTCTCTATTACAGCATATCTTTTGCTCTTTTGGGTAGATGCTTAATAGTGCTATTGCTGGATCGAATAGTATTTCTATTTTTAGCTCTGAGGTATCTCCAAATTCTTTTCCACGGAGGTTGCACTAATGAGCAGTCCCACCAGCAGTGTATGAGTGTTCCTGTCTCTCCACATCCTCGCCAGCATTTGTTGTTTTGGGATTTTTTGATAGAGGCCAATCTCACTGGGGTTAGGTGATACCTCATTGTGGTTTTGATTTGCATTTCTCTAATGATTAGAGATGTTAAGCATTTTTTATATGGTCTCTTCTTCATGAGTACCAATTATCGTTTTTCTCTTTTCCTAACTATCTCTACCACCTTTCTCTGACCTTTCTCTTTTCCTGCTAGAGTGTCTTAAATAATTCTCATTACTAATTTAAATATTCCCCCAGAGTAAAGTGTGTCTTTATTGCTAAGATGGTTGCATTTTTGTACTGTTCCAGTCCTTCCTTATTTCATTCATAACATTCTATTGACTTTCCATTTCGACCTCTCTCTCTTCTTACACTGTATAGAGGCATGTTTGTAAAACATGCATGGATGCAAGTAGTCTCTTGAAGTTTTGGGGTTTTTCTTGTTTTTGTTTTTGTTTTTGATTTTTGTTGGATCCTGCAGGAGGTTGGATCCTTCAGGAGGCATTTTTATGCTTTTCCTTTGAGTCTTTATGTGGCTATTTCCTTTCCCTTAATTTTAGGTATTAATATTTTTTCACAGGCTCCATGTTGGCTTTTTTTGTTCTTTTACTAACCTTTCCATAAGTAAGAGTCATCAGACTGTTTTTCAACAGATAGAATGTGTGTATTTCTCTTGGTTCTGCTTCCCTATCCATGTTGTATGAATTCCAGTTCTCATTTCAATTTCCTATCTAGTAGTCATTCAACTATGGCAATTTTTCTCTATTGGCCTTTCCTACCCCGTTGTCTGATCATCTGTGACTCTAAAATGATGGAACACATTTAAAAAACTACAATTTCCAGCTTGCACTGTTCTTAGGTTCATCGTCTCTGTTCCTATCTACTATATATTGGACTCTACATTTCTTAACATGTAGTCTGCTCCCTACATCCTGCCCAGCTGTTTTCTTGGAGTTCTTCTCTCTATGGATGTAAAACAACAGGAGAGGGATGATGGAGGTAGAGAAAAGAAAAGAAAAAGAGATGATAGATACAATTCTGGCTGCCTTACAAAGCAGTGCCTACCAGGTAAAGTGATAACCATAAGGTTTCTAGCTGATATAGACCCTTCATCTGAGACAAGGGGCAAATAGGTAGGTGTCATGTACCTTTATCCTTTTTCAGTGTCTGATTCATATCATAAAACCTGACTAGCTTTGAAGAGAAACCTAGGTAGGACTTTCCATGTCTAGCATAATATACTTTAAATTTTGGAGTTTTTGTTTTCAGACTTAGTTGCTTGTTGGTGTACTGAGTTTTTACCTCAGTTGTTTTTATAGTATGACTGAGGACTGAAGGCAGTTTCTCTTTCAAAAACAAGAATCTGTCAAAATGTCTGAACTTTGAGGAATTCATCATTGAATCAGCTACACTTAGTAATCACATTACACCAACAGTAGCTAAAGCATAAGGGATTATGGTAAGAGTCAGCTAAGAACCAGGAGAGATTTAGTCAGGGGGTGAACAGGACCAGGGACGTGGGAAAGTACAAACAATCTTTCTTAGTACCTAAGTAGAAAAGCAAATATGTTTTGCTTTGGTTATCTAAGCCATATACATACATATTTAAACCTATTTGGAAATAGAAAAGCTTTGAAGCCAAAAAAAATAGCTATTTTAAAAACAACTTATGATTTAGTTAAACTGGGCCCATTGTTTTCAAAATAATAAATTGTTTAAATCTAGCCATTTAAAAGTAAGAATTTATATACATAGTCAGGGTCTGAGAATATTGTGTCAGTTTTCCATATCAAAAAAACTGGTGAAAGGCTAGATTTGAAAACAGCCACTTTTCTTACATGAGATTTCCTCTACAATTCCCTTAGTCTTTGTGTGTGTGTATATTTCCTTTGGATAGGTTACGACATCAAGGTCAAAAACATCAAGGATGAAGCAGAAAACAAAAAGAACATGTAGTGGAGCCTCAAAAGAAAATGATTGCTCAATGTTTGCAATTGACTAAAAGGGAAAATACTGGTGTTCATTCATATCATAGATCTATCAAAGCATTCAAGCTAAGTAAATTAAAGAGTTTTCTGCTACTCATGAAATAGAGGCATCTCACAAAAAAACATTAAGCTATTCTTTGTACAGGCTCATAACAGCCTGTCATCCTGCAGCTAATGTGGAAATATGGCACTGCAAGGTTTATGAAATATACATCTTTTATTGATTCTATGCTTTCAAGTTGAAGTATACATTTTCTATTCAAGAATCAATAATTTATGGAATTAATTTTTCATTATAACTTTCTCGCAGCTGCTGAATTAGGAATGTTCTGACTCTAAGCAGGAATGTAAATTGAATACATTCCTGTGTAGGAATTCTAGGGAGTAGTGAGTCAGGGAGTTGGGCTGTTACACAGTTGCCAGATATATTTGTGTATTCAATTTCAATACATTTGAACCTGAATAGTACAGGCACCTTTAAAAGCACAACTCAAACAGCCTTGTTTGTTCTAGTAACAAATGAATGGTAGTAATACGTAAGCTCCCGAATGAAAACTTGTTAGCAGAGTTAGCTGTTAAACATTTATTTCTACCAAATACCTCTCAGACAAACTAATTAGCCTGGACCCAGAAGACCAAAGTGTGAAATAAATTAGTTCAAGCCTAAAAGTAATAAGGCTAAGAATTTTAATAAAAATAGAAGTCTCCATTGGTATCATGTATCTTATGGCTAATAATATTCAATGAAGTCTGATATATTATCACTAATACATAAACCAGAAGGGGCTTTATATGTGAGGATAAATGATACTTCAACCTTTGTCTATATTTATTAGTGCTTAGCAAGTACCAGACACTGTTCTAGGTGCTGAAGATTCATCAGTGAGCCAAACATACAAAAATCCCTGCTCTTGAGGACTTTACATTCTAATGAGAAGAGAAAGGCCATAAACATAATAAATACATAAATTATATAGTATGTTAGAATGTGACAAGTGCTATGAAAAAAACAGAGCAGGCTAAGAAGGATCAGGGGTGGTTTCAATTTTGAATGAGAAAGTGAGGGTGGGTTTTATTGGAAAGGTGATAGTTGGGCTAAGATTTGAAGGAGGAGAGATAGTGAGCTATAAAGGTATCTGGGGAGAGAGCATGTCGGACAGAGAAGCTGCTGCAAAAGCCCTGAAGCAGATCCATGCCTGTCAGGTATGAGAAGCAGGGAAGTGGGCCAGTGTGGCTGGAACAGAGGAAGCAAGTGGGAGAGTAGCAGAAGAGGCCAAATAGGTAGTAGGGGAATTGAATCATGTAGGCCAACATAAGCTTTAATTCTGAAGGAGTTGAGAGCCATTAGATGGTTTTAAGCAAAGTCTATCTCATAATTTGACTTCCATTTTAACAGGATTACCTTGGTTACTATGTTGAAAAAGAACTTTAGAGGTAAGGCATAAACAGGGAGACTTGTTAGGGGTCTACTGCAATAATCCAGGTGAGAGCTGATGGTGGTTCAGACCAGGGAGGTGGTCAGATTCTCTGGATTTATTTTGAAAGTATAGGCAAAAAGATTTCCTGATGGATAAGATGGGGTATGTAAGAGAGTCCAGATATTTAAACTTAATAACAGGAAAAATGTGAGTAATCTTTAACTGAGCTAGGCAAGACTATGGGTGGTACAGGTTTGGAGAGGGAAATACAAGTTCAGTTTTGGACATGTATAATTTGAGATGTCTATTAGTGGGCATATTAAATAGGCAGTTGGTTATATGAATTTGGAGTTCAGGGGAAAGGCCAGGGCTGGAGATAGGAATTTGGAATTTGTCAGCATGTGGATGATATCTAAAGCTATGAGTTAATGAGACCACCAACAGAATGAATATAGCCAGAGAAGAAAATAGGTCCAAGGACTGAATCTGGGACACTCTGAGATTAAGAATTTAGGTTTTGAGGAAGAATCAGTAAAGGATGCTGATAAGTGGCCAGTGAGGTTAGAGGAAAACCATGAAAGCATGGTATGAGGAAACCAAGGGAGGAAAGTGTTTCCAGAAGGAGGAAATGATCAGCTGTAACAAATGCTGCTGATTGGCTAAATAAAATTAGCATTGTCTGCTGGATTTAGCAATGACCTTGACAAGAGTAATTTCTGTGGTATAGTGGAAATGAAAAAACCTGATTGGGGTAAGTTTAAAAAAGAATAGGAGAAGAGTCATTAGGAACAGAAATTATAGACAATCCTTTTGAGTTCTGCTGTAAAGGAGAGCAAAGAAATGGGATGCTTAGCTGGGGTGGGAAGAAGGATCAAGAGATTTTAAGATGAGAGAAATAATAGCATATTTCTTTTGCTATTAAGAATGATCCAGGAGGAGAAAATTGATGATGTAAGAGAGTCAAAAGAGAACTGGTAGAGCAGTTTTCTTGGGTACGTAAGAAGAGATGGGATCCAGTGTCTACTTGGAGAGCTGGCCTTATATTGGATTACGTAAAGTTCATCTACTATAATTGGAAGGAAAGCAGAATCTGTGGGTACAGATGATGGTAAATCGGTATATGTGCTGGTGGGCATCCGTGCAAGTTCACTTCTGGATGCTTTTATTTATGTCATTAAATAGTATTTAATATTAAGTACTATTAAAATTAAATAGTATTTATGAAATACTAACTATAAACATTTCACTTCAGCTGAAATGAGGATGAGGAAGAAGTGCTGGAGAGTTAAAGAGAGAAGTTGTCTTAGTCCATTCAAGCCACTATAACAAAATACCTTAGAGTAGATAATTTGTAAACAACAGAAATGTATTACTCACAGTCCTGGAGGCAGGGAAGTCCATGATCAAGGAGCAGATTCAGTGTCTGGTAAGGGCCCATTCCTCCTAGATGGCACCTTCTAGTTGTGTCCTCACATGGCAGAAGGGACAAACAAGCTCCCTCAGGCTTCTTTTAGAAGGGCACGAATCCCATTTGTGAGGATGGAGCCCTCATTACCTAATCACCTCCCAAAGGCCCCACCTCTTAATACTATCACACTAGGGATTAAATTTCAACATATGGATTTTTGGGGGACACAAACATTCAGCTCACAGCAGAAGATACGAAACAGTTGTCTAGGAGTGTGGGAGGACAATTAGATAACGTACAATTGCTAAGTAACATTGAGCCCATTTGAATAATAATAACAGCAGGTAAACATATTGAGTGCTTATTATATTCTAGGCACTGTTTAAAAGGCTTACATATATCAACCTATGAGCTGACACAATTATCTTTAAGATAAGAAAATAGAAGTTGCCACTTGTTTGCATCCAAATATCTTCCTCTGTATGGTGGAGGAAGGATATGAAGCCAAACTGTTCGACTCTAGGGAGTAGGCTGTTTCTGCTATGCAAAGATTTGCTGATTGACTGAATGAATGAAGGATAAATTAAAGGAAGGAAGGAAGAGCAAATAATTAATGCTATCTCTATAGTCTGTGGCTTTCTGTTGAGTCGTTTTTGCCACTCTGTGACCTAAATGGTGTGTCCCAGATCTTATAAATGGGTCCATGTGTGGAGGAGGAGCTATCTGGGTAGGGATGTGGCCTAGACATCTGATAAACTTAGGTTTGAATCTCACCTCTTTTCTCACAAGCTATATTCTTCCAGCCAAGTAACTTAATCTCTCTGATCCCTGGTTTCCTCATCTTTAAAATGAGAAAAACCTAGACCTTATAGCATTTATGGAGAAGATTAATAAAACCATGTATGTAAACTACCTGGCATGGTGCCTGGTACAAAGTAAGTTCTCAAAGCAATTAGCTTTCCTCTCCCTCGCAATTCTGGTGTGTTGCCCAGGACTTCAGTCCCCTCCCCAGAATGGACACCACTTTGTGCTTGCCAGTTTCACTCCCAGAACTGGAGTCTCTGCTCTCAACTCAGTTGAGTCTCCTACTTGTGTTACAGGTGGAGAGGGAACCCTGTCTTAAACTTTGCTTGTTGAAAGTCTCTGCTACTTAACTTTGGATGTCTCCCTTACCCTCATGCTGTTAGCCAGTTCTTAGATGTGAGGACTTTTCAAAGGGGGTCCTCTGGCAACACCAAACCTCCCCTGCCCACATCAGGGTTAATTCCTGGAGTTCCAAAACCCAGAAGGTGTGACTGGAGGTGATCTTGACTTTTCTGATCTGTCCTGTCCTGCCTTAACAAACTGTCCAACAGGGGCAGCAAAAGAGTGTGCCTAATTTTAATAAAATTAGTTATATAAAATGGCAAACTTACAAAATGTTTACCTCAGGGAAAAATTAATCCACATTACAAATGCTCTCCAAAGGATATTTTCCTCCAGGAATATATATTTTACAAAGTAAGGCACATAAATAGTTTTGTATCCTAACTATTAGGCTCTAGGCAAGTGGTGGTCTTTCTTTTTCTTTACCATTGTGTTTACCATTGTGAGCGCCAGTGCTTGATAACTTGCTGAGATTTAATCAGGTCTGAAAACAATGGAGTCTTAAAAAGCAAACACACAGGTCCCTATATGTTATATTTATAGCCACTAATGAAAATCTTTTTCATAATTTGGATAAACTGGAGGTCACCTTGATTTCATGTTATTAATAATAGCAGTACAAGCATTGAGCCTAAATTTTAGAAAACTGTGAAAGTCAATTCCGGACAACTGACTCTAACATGAGAAAAGTCTCGCGTTTTGTTTTTTTTTTTTCAGGATATTATGGGGGTACAGATGTTTAGGTTACATATGTAGCCCTTGCCGTCCCTCCCCCACAAAGTCCTAGCCTCAAGCGTGTCCATCCCCCGGATGGTGCGCATCGCACTCTTTGCGTATGCACATACCCGTAAAAGTCTCGTTTTTTTCTTAACTCACTTGGGGTTCCCGCTAAAGCGCCGGAAATGCAGGGCAAGGGTGAGCGGGGTCTGAGGCTGCGCAGAAGGCCAGTGTCCCAGAGGGCGCTTCGTGGCTGCTGTGCCCCAGAGGCTGCTGGGCCTCCCTGCCCCACCCCCAGCGGTGCTCATGCTTGTGGAACGTTCTGGAAGTTTGGGAGCAGCTGCGCTGGCTCTGAGGACCTGGTGATCAGGTCTGTTTGTTTCCTGGAGAATGAGGCCAGGGAAGGCCTGTCTCCTGTTTCTTCACGTTTTTCTTTCTTTATTCTTCTGACGAGATGTTTTTTTACTCAGACTTGCCAAGATTAAAGCTTGACCTCAGGGATTTGGTAGGGTGAGGGAGGATCCTTCCCACCCTTTTTTCCTTGAGAGTCCCGTGTGGAAACGGCTTTCCTCGGGTTTTTCAGGTAGGATCGTGGAACTGCTTCGCTGCCAGAAGCCCTGTCATCCACTCTGCGAATTTATATTTTATTTCCTTTAGGCTTTGTTCCTCACCCAAATAGTAAAAAATGGAATAGGTCGTGAAGATCCGTCGTTGACAAGTGAGGAGACTGAGCGGGGGAAGGCGACGTACTGGACATTACTGTGCAGTGTTAATCTTATTTAAATTTGAAAACACTCTATAGAGTTTGGGGAAAACAAACAAAACCGTAACGACTTAGACCCAGAATACTAGGACCTTGGAACTGGCAAATGCTCAAGAGGCCATTGGGTGCAAGCGTTTTATTGTCAGATGAGGAAGCAGGACAACCAGAGGGGAAGTGATTTGCCCGAAGTCACATCGCTCTGGAGCGGGGGAGCCCCCAGCTCGGCTGCTAGTCTGGTGCTTTTCCCCAGAGATGCTGAGGAAGCTGCATAGCATAGGTGTTACCCCAATTCTTTTCTCACCTATTAGTGCACAAAATTATTATTCTCTGGCCCTTTTCAGAAAACGTCTGCTGAGCTTTGCCTTAGGGCATTAGGGCTTAATATCCCAGAAGCCTAGTTAAGAAAGGGGGTAGTAGGTATAAAATGGTATCTCTTTGTGGTCTTAATTTGCATATACCTAACTTTTTGAAGTGTGATGTAAAGTGAGCATTCAAAAGGTAGGTAGAATTTTGGTAGTCAGATCAGGACGTTTGTTTCAGATGGAGGACAGAACATGATATTGAGGTGAAAAAGTAAAGGTTATGTTTGGGATCTAGTAAACAATGTACTTTTGATCTTGTAAAGTATTATATAAGGTATAATAGGCAGGACTGGCCACATACAGGGCCCAGTGTAAAATGAAAATATAGGGCCTCTTGTTTAAAAATTAACAATTTCAAGACAGCAGTAGCAGAGCATAAACAAGTGTAGAGGCCTTTTAAGCTCAGGGCCCTGTGTTACTCTATAGATTGCACATCCATGAAGTTGGCCTTGAAAGTGGTAAATAATTGTGGAAAGGAAGCTTCGGACTAGACTTTGGAGAGGCAAACCTGAATGCTGGGCTGAAGAGTTTGGATTTGATTTATTAAGGTTAGGAAGCCATTGACGTTTTCTGAACAGAACAGTGACCTACTTATGAAGCCAAGTTTTAGGAAGATTATATCAGAGGAGTTCGTAGAATAGATTTGAAAGGAGACCAGGTAGGAGGGAATTACAATAGTCCAGGGCAAGACAAAATGAAGACAGAACTAATTGAAGGAGGAGGAAAAAGGAATAGACCTAGGTTTGAACCCATTTGCTTTCATTCTGTAGGAGTATCTGACCTTTGGCACCATTGTCTCAGTCTGAATTTGTTACACTGTAAAATTAGATCATAATTCTTTCTTTTCCTTTTCACACTTGTTCAAAACCTAGCCAAAGCTGAAGTTTAGTGCTCGGTGTCTTGCTCTTTTGAGCATTACTCACATTGTGTATACAAATATATGTGTGTGTATGTGTGTGTGTATATATATACATACGCACACACATTTAAATATATTGTCTAAGTCAGAATAAAAATGTAGAGATGAATTTCTGCATTTAACATTTTATTTGGGAAGCAAGATTGTAATTTAAGGCATACACACAAAGTGGGTGGTCTTCCGTATGTTTGAAGAAAAAAGAGAAGGTTGTAGGTTATAAAAAGGAGAATGTTACATATTGTTTTGAAGATTTTATTGGCACTGGTAAAGTTTTGGGGAGCCGGCAAGGTCTGATTGGTGAGTGACTGTGCTGGGTAAAACTAGTCAGAGTGGCAGTAGGTTGTTTCAGTAGCTATTAGATAAAACTGGTTTCAGGTTACAAGAGGCAGTTTCAGCAACTTGTCTTGTGGAATATTTCACTCTTGGAGCAGGTATTATGTGCCTCTAGTGTTTTTTCCCCCCGCTGGCTCCTTGACTCTGATTTAGTTGTATATGACAAGGATGACCCGATTTGTATAATCAACTTTCACAATACATACGCACATATTTTCATTCCATTTCTAAATTAACTTTTATATTGTGCTAGTAATGTCTCCACTCTGAACAGCCCTTAATTTTATAACTAAGTTTGAATCATTTCAGTTTCCTTTCTCCCATCTTGTCTCCCCAAACTCCCTGCGCTGAAAGGAAAAGCCTGGGATGTGGATCCCTCAGTTACCCAATTAATTCAAATAACAGAATGTTTATTAAATACCTACTATGCGACTAGTATGGAAGGAGACCAAAAATTGGAATATCATCAGGGAAGGCTTTGTGGAAATGTTGAGGCATAATCTAAACTATAAAAAATAACCACAGGATTTGAACAATCTAAGAGGAGGAGGAGTAATAGACATGTAATCCTGTTATGAAACAAGGGTCCCCTTTTACTGTTTTGAGCACCCAAAGAAAAATAGCATTCTTTTAAAAAAATAATAAATAAAAGCTACACTAGAAATAAAAATTGTGTGTGTATTATATCTATTGTTTAATAGTATTATAATTAACATTTATTGAGGCTATTTACAAAGCCTCATTTTAATAATGGCTACCACTTTGCTTACTGTGTGCCCCACTGTTTTAAGTGCTTTATGTATATTAATACTTGAATCTTCTTAATAGTGCTATGGTATAGGTATAGGAAGTATTATTCCCATTTTACAGATGAGGAAACTGAGGCATGGAGAAATTGAGTGATTTGCCCAAGGTCAAATCATTTGCAACTAGTAGGTGGCAGAGCCGAGGATTTAAATTAGGCAGCCTGGCTCCAGAGGTCACAGTCTTAACCAATATGTTACATGCTACTTTATGATCTGATTTAATCCTCAGAAAAGTGTGTAAAAGAGAGACTATTATCTACACTTTACAAATGAGACAGCTGAGGTTTAGAGAGCTTAAGTGACTTCCCCAAGTGCGTATAACTAGTAAGTAACAGAACTGGAATTTGAATCTAGGCACTCCAACCCCAAAGTCTGTGCTTTTAGCCGTTGTGTTGTGCTGTTCTGAAGCTGACTAGGGTCCTTTTTAAAATAACCTTAAATACTACACATTTTAGCCTTTTTAAAATCTAATACTTTTGATCTCAATTACTTTACGTTTTCATCTAATGTTTGAGAATTCCCAGTGTTTGTAGCTCCCAGAGCCATGCTAGGTAGATCTTCAAGCCAGGTAAACATTCTCCTCTCTTGAGTTTGCCTCAATTCCCAATCCAAAACGGCATATTTAGCGGCGATTTTCCTTCCTTCTTTAAGAAGTCATCTTGGTGCTACCCTCTGCTTCCCTCCATGTACATAGAAACTTATTAATATATCCTAACCTTGGTGATTTCTGTGCTTTGAGAAAATGAAAAATAGCTACTTCTTACAAAAATGTAGGAGATCCCAATTTTGATTATCAGAACTGTTTGGTTTCACACTGTTTACTACAGAAAGAAGAGGCTATATAAGAGCAAAGATGGTATTTTTCTAGCGTTATAAGCAGTGCGGTTTATTTTATCTAAAAGTTAAAGATATATTTCCTTTCAGAAAATAATTGGGATGTGGTAATATCTGGATGTGGTAATATATTTTTCAGTGGATATCAAAGTGTTTCAAAAGGTTATTTTTCACTTTGCGTAACAAAGAATTAGTTTTGCTTTCTTTGTTTGTCTTCAGCTACCCAGCATTAATTTTGGTTTCCATAGCAGCAAGAATGAGCAACTGGTATTGGAATAGCCAGAATTGCTGCAGATATTATTATAGAACCCCACCATTGGAAATATTTTAAGTAGCCCTGTATTGAATACTTGTACTTTTCTGACACAACAGAGTTTGCTGTTAATAATTTTAAAATGACGCACTCATCATTATTAAACATTTTGGAGCTATTTTAAAACCTTTAAGAGAGTCAGGCTAGTGTGTGTGTGTGTGTGTGTGTGTGTGTGTGTGTGTGTGTGTAGCTCTATTTAGGTATAATTGACATGCAGTAAATTATACTGTGTGATATGATGTTTGACACATGTAGACATCTGTGAAACCATTACCACAATCAATATAGTGAGTATACCCATCATCTCCAAAAGTTTTCTCCTGTCCTTTCCCTTTCCCTTTTCTCTTCTAGTTGTTTGTTTGTTTGTTTGTTTGTTTGTTTTAGAGACAGGGTCTTGCTCTGTTCTGTTGCAAGAGTGCAGTGGCATCATGATCACAGCTCACTGCACCATCAAACTCCTGAGTTTCTCCAGTGATTAATGATGTTGAATATCTTTTCATGTCCCTATTTGCCATTTATATATCTTTGTTGGTGAAGTACCTGTTCGAATCTTTTGCCAATTTTTAAATTGGGTTGTTTGTTTTCTTATTATTGAGTCTTGAGGGTCTTTAAAAATATATTCTGGATACAAGGCCTTTACAAGATATATGATTTGCAGATATTTTCTTCCAGTCTGTGGCTTGTCTTTTTATTCTCTTAAGAGTGTCTTTTGAAGTTTTTACTTTGATGAAGTCCAATTTATCAATTTTTTTCTTTTATGGATTGTGTTATTGGTGTCATACTAAAAATTTCTTTGCCTAACCCAAGGTCACAATTACTTGTCCTGTTTTCTTCTAGAAGAGTTATAGTTTTATGTTTTACATGTAGGCCTATGATTTATTTTGAGTTAAATTTTGTATATGGTTTGAAGTATGGATCAAAGTTCGTTTTTTTTAACACATATATTTAAGAATTCTCCTAATAGCTTTTTTTTTAAAGCAACTGACATGGTGATGCTAAAATTTTTAGGTAAGAATAAAGACCCAAGAATGGATATAGCACTACTAAAAAAAGAAGACGAAGGTAGGGGGACTTCCCATGTAGATACCAAGACTCCTTATAAAATGATGGCAATTAAAAACAGTATGGCATAGGCTCAGAAATGGTCAAACTGAACAATGGAATAGAATAGAGAACCCAAAAGCAGACCTGTGCATATATGGAAACAATGTGGGGCTAAGGTGGCATTGCAAATGACCAGGGGAAGGAGTGACTACTGAATAAGTAATGTTGGAACAACTAGGTAGCCATATTTTTTAAAAATGAAATTGGATTCATAATTCATATTCTGTTAAAAAATCCAGATGATTAAAGACTTAAATGTGAAAGGCCAAACTAAAAATTTAGAAGACAATTAAAGAGAATATCTATGACTTTGGAGTAGGGAAGGATTTCTTAAATAAGAAACAAAAAGTACTAACCATAAATTAAAAGATTGGTAAGTTTAACTGTATCAGAAATAATACTTTTGTGTATCAAGAATTACCCTAAAGAAGGGGAAAAGACAAGTCACAAACTGGGAGAAAACACACTTAGTTGATAAAGAGTTGATATCTACAATATATAAAGAAATCCTACAATGAATAAGAAAAAGAATAAAGTTCTAATAGAAAAATGGGCAAAAGACAAAAGCATTTCACAGAAGTGGAAATACGGTTTAAGGGTTTTCAGTCTCAATGTAATCAGAAAAGTACCAAATTTAGAGCACAATGAGATTTGGTTTTATGCTACTAAGTTTACAATAATTAATTTTTATTTTTTCCCCTCCCACCTCAGATACATATACTGTAAACTGTAGCACACTAAACTTCTTGAAATTTTCTTATCATGGAGTTTTCTTTTACTGTATACCTAGTTGCCATCATGTAATCCTTTGTTATTGTTTTTCCCCAGAATATTCTTCCTTCCCTTAATGTAGTGGTTCTTAAATTTTGGTCCCCAGACCAGCATCATCAACATCGCCTATGTACTTGTTAGAAATGCAAATATTCAGGTCCCAGCCCTTGACTGTCTCTTCAAGGATGTTTGTATAGCAAATAGCTTTGTGAGGTATCACATTTCCCTCTAGAGTAGAAGGCAGGTTTGCTTATAAACGGTTGAGGTTTCCTAAGGTCTGGATTTCTTTCCTATGATACAACCCATTGTGAGTGCAGATGCCACCTGGCCTTTGTCCCATCTCTCTGTGGGAATTGGGCTTGGGGAACTTGTACAAGAAAATGATGATGCCCTGGCTATACTGCTATTGCTGTGAGTAAAAAATTGTCCTTTGTCTCTAGGTCTTGTATCTTTTAGCTGTATGCATGAAACTCTGGCAGGCTAACTTTTTAGTTTGCAAGTAGGCTAAAACCTCAGACCTTTCACAGTTCTTGATGCAAGTCCTCTTTAAGTAAGTGCTCTGAAATAGGAACAATTGCATTTAATAATTATTAATAGGAAGCATAGTATTGAGGTCGACTATAACAAGACAGATGCTTTTTCCATTGTCAAATTTTTATGTTCAAATATCTCCATTTCTGTCTTTAGTTATTCATCAAACATTTCTGTGTGCTCTTTTTGCTCTTAATTTCTTGGATTATGGCACCGTTAGAAGTTGGGTTGATCCAAAGACAGACGGATGGCTGAAAGCGGTGGAAAAGAAAAAAGAAAATGGACAACCACCATTATTATTAGCTCATCTCTTAAGGTAAAGGGATATTGGGCCATTAATCTTTAATTAAAAAATTAAAAGCAGTTTTCATATAGAACAATATTTTAAAAGATCCTTTAGCTTAATTATCCATGATTAGTTGCGGGGAGCAGGAAGTACATAAACTATTAATAAATGTATTTTAAAGATAAGTTATAGATCGGGTATGGTGGCTCACACCTATAATCCCAGCATTTTGGGAGGCTGAGGCACTTGAGGCCAGGAGTTTAAGACCAGCCTGGGCAACATAGTGAGACCTGTCTCTACAAAAAAATTTTAAAATTAGCTGAGCATAGTGGTAGATGCCTATAATCCCAGCTACTTATGGGAAGCTGAGGCAAAAGGATCACTTGAGCCCAGGACTTTGAGGTTGCAGTGAGCTGTGATCACACCACTGCACTCCAGCCTGGGCAACAGAGTGAGACCCTGTCTCTTTAAAATAATAATAACAATTAAATAAATAAATAAATTGTAAACTTTTTGCATCCATTTTCAATATCCTACTTCCCTAAATCTTTGAAGGTTGGAAATTTTCTAAAGTTCTTTTTTCTCCCTAAGCTTGCTCTAATAGAGATGTTGAGAGATTCCAGAAATAGTAAAGCATATATGTATACGTGTGTGTGTGAGTGTATGTATGTGTGTATGTATATCTGTAACTTAAGGTTTTTTGAGAGATAAACAACCAGAAACTGATCTGGCTAGCATTGGCAGCCTTGGAAGGAGGCTGGTCTTCCTACATTTCAGAGAGGGAAGTTGAATGCCTGAGGGCAGTTGGACAGCCCACAACTGTTTTTAACTCCTCAGCCCACAGGACTTCTCCATTCCCTTGATGTTTATCTTATGGATACCAACTGATATCTGGAATTAGCGGCAAGAAATGATTGTTTCATGGTAAGAAGGAAAGAGGCAAGAATAAGACTTAAAATAAGATTTTTTTATCCATCCTATCCTCTCCCTACTGCCTCAAGCTGCACTTTTTGCTGTTGGCTTTAGCCATCTAGCACTGTAACACATGCCAATTTAATACAGCCTTAAATCTTACTGGAATTTTTCATGCATGCTGCTTTTTGTTAGGTTTATGGAATTCATGTTTCTCTCCTGTTTCTATAGCTTTTCCAGACTGCTTTTGAGAGAGGGAGTCTGCAACCCATGCTAATTTGCCAAAAGCAACTACTTCATTTATTTATTATTATATTTACCCATCTCGCTTTGTGCTTTATGTTTGTTCCACCCTTTCTCTTTCTTTTTTTCTACTTTCTTTACATTTTTTGTATTGGTCGGTTATTTTTTCTCCTTTTTTTCTCTATAAGCTTTGGAAGTTATATGCTCTGTTTCTACCTTTTAGTAGTTATCCTAGAAATATTAACATATACAGTTGACTCTTAACACGGATTTGAACTGCACTTAGAGGCGGGGTATTTTTCTTCAACCAAAGCCAATCAAAAATATGGTATTCACAGAATGCAAAACCCATGAATACGAAGAACCAACTTTTCCTATATGTGGGTGGGTTCTGCAGAATGACTGCAGGACTTGAGTATTCAAGGATTTGGGTATATGTGAGGGTATTAGAACGAATTCCCCTGCATATACCAAAGGATGAGTGTGTACTCAGCTCCATAAAAGCCAAAATAAATAATCATCTTTAGCCTCTACATAAACATCAAAAGAAACTTAGAACACTATAATTACAAATACCCTTTCTGTATTATATCTTATTGTTACATATTTTAATTCTATTTTTTAACTCCACAAAATATTATTTTCTAAAGTTAATGTCTGTTACTCATGTCTTTGCTACTTTCGTTGCTCTTCTTTCTTTGCTAAGGTTCAGACATTTCATTATGGATCCACTTTCTTTTATCTGAAGAATATAATTTAGAAATTACCTCAGTGAGGATCTTCTAGAGGCAAAATCTCTCAGTTTTTGTTAGTATCTAATTTTTATTTTCCCCTTGATCTTAAAAATAGTTTAAAATCAATTTAATTGAAGTATAATTTACATATAATGAAATGCACACTTTTTATTTACTTAGTTATCAGAGACAAGGTCTCACTCTCTTGCCCAGCTTGGAGTGCAGTGGTGAGATCATAGCTCCTGAAGCTTCAAACTCCTGGGCTCAAGTGATCCTTTTGCCTCAGCCTCCCAAGTAGCTGGGACTACAGGCCCACCACCATGCCCAGCTAATTTTTTTATTTTTTGTAGAGATAAGGTCTTGCTGTGTTGCCTAGGCTAATTTCGAACTCCTGGCCTCAGGTGATCCTCCCACCTTGGCCTCTCAAAGTGCTGGTGTGACCCACCACACCTGGTCACATTTTATTTGTTTATTTAATCTACCCCCTTTTAAAAATTAGTTCAGAACTATGGGTTTGGTTTTTTCCCTCTTTTTAAAATCTGAATAGTTTTAGGGGGTACAAGTCTAATTTCATTACCCGTATATATTGTACAATGGTGGCGTCTAGGCCTTTGGCTTACCTATCACCCAGGTAGTGTGCATTATACTTCATAGGTAAATTTTCATCCTTCTCCCCTCCTCACCTCCTCCTTGTGTGTCTCCAGTGTCCATTTTACCATTGCTGCTGGGTGCCATTGTGTAGCTATGGTTTAGCTCTCAGTTATAAGTGAGAATATGTGGTGTTTAATTTTCTGTTCCTGAGTTACTTTACTTAGGGTAATGGCCTCCAGTTCTATCCAAGTGGCTGCAAATGACATTATTTCATTCTTTCTTACTGCTGAGTAGTATTCCAGAGTATATATACACCACGTTTTCTTTATTCCCTTAATATGATCTGGATGTTTGGCCCCTCCAAATCTCATGTTCAGATTTGATTTGTAGTGCTGGAGGTGGGGCCTGGTGGGAAGTTTGGGTCATGGGGGCTGATCCCTCATGAATCATTTGGTGCCCTCCCTGCAATAATGAGTGAGTTCTAGCTCTATCAGTTCCCACAAGAGCTGGTTGTTTAAAGGAGGCTGGCACTATCTCTTCCTTCTCTTGTACTCTCACCATGTGATACACCTGCCCCCTGTTTGTCTTCTGTCTTGATTGGAAGCTCCCTGAAGCTCTCACCAGAAGCAGATACTGTCATGATGCTTCTTGTACAATCTGAAGAACTGTGAGCGAAATAAACCTCTTCTTTTTATAAATCACACAGTCTCAGATATTCCTTTAAAGCAATGCAAAATGGACTAACATACCACTCATCAGTTGATGGACACTTAAGGTTGATGCCATATCTTTGCAATTGTGAATTGTGTTGCAATAAACATACACCTGCAGGTATCTTTTTATTATAATGACTTTTGCTTTGGGTAGATACCCAGTAGTGGGATTGCAGAATTGAATGATGTACTTTTAGTTCTTTGAGAAATCTTCATGGAGGTGGTACTAATTTATATTCCCACCAACAATGTGTAAGTGTTCCCTTTTCACCACATCTGTACTATTGTTTTTTGAATTTTTAATAATGGCCATTCTAATTGGAGTAATAGGGTATCTTATTGTAGATTTGATTTGCATTTCCATGATGATTAGTGATGTTGAGAAATTTTTCATATGTTATTGGCCATTTGTATATCTTCTTTTGAAAAATGTTCATATCTTTGGTCCTCTTTTTAATGGGGTTTTTGGGCTTTTTTTCTTGCTAAGTTGTTTGAGTTCCTTATAGATTCTGGATATTAGTACTTTGTCAGATGTATAGTTTGCAGATATTTTCTCCCATTCTGTAGGTTGTCTGTTTATTCTGTTGATTATTTTTTGTTTTTGCTGTGCAGAAACTTTTTAGGTTAATTAAGTCTCATTTATTTATTTCTACTGTTGTTCCATTTGATTTTGGAATCATAGTCATAAATTCTTTGCTAGGCTAATGTCCAAAAGAGTTTTTCCTATATTTTCTTCTGGGGTTTTTATTGTTTCAGGTTTTACATTTAAGTTTTTACTCCATCTTAAATTAATTTTTTTTTTTATTGTTTGTTGTTTATAGGGGTACAGGTGTTTAGGTTACGTATGATGCCCTTGCCCCCCCCTTCCCCCCAAGTCCCAGTCCCAAGCGTGTCCATCTCTCGGAGGGTGCGCATTGCACCCTTTGTGTATGCATATATCCGTCCCCTCCTCCCCCTTGCCCCTCCCCCTTCCCCCTCCCTCCCTACCCGACATCCAATAAATGTTATTCTTATATGTACACTTATGTGTTGTTCAGTTACTACCAATTTGATGGTGAGTACATGTGGTGCTTGTTTTTCCATTCTTGGGATTTAAATTAATTTTTATATATGGTGAAAGATAGGGATCCAGTTTCATTCTTCTGCATATGGCTATCCAATTGTCTCAGAACCATTTATCGAATAGTGTGTTTTTTCCCCAGTGTATATTTTTGTCTGCTTTGTTGAAGTTCAGTTGGCTAGAAGTGTATGGTTTTATTTCTGGGTTCTCTAATCTGTTCCATTGATCTGTGTGTCTACTTTTATGCCATTACCAAGCTGTTTTGGTTACTATAGCCTTAAATTGTAATATGAAGTTAGTGGATAAATCTTGGTCATATTAAAAAATATATACGTATATATATATAATTTGAAGTCAGGTAATGTGATGCCTCCAGTTTTGTTCTTTTTGCATCTTTAGCTATTTGGGCTCTTTTTAGGTTCCATATGAATTTTAGAATTGTTTTCTCTAAATGTGAAAAATCACATTGGTATTTTGATAGGAATTGCATTGAATCTATAGATTGCTTTGGGCAGTATGGTCATTTTAACAATATTGATTCTTCCAGTCCATGAATATGGGATGCTTTCCCATTTGTTTGTGTCATCTATGATTTCTTTCATCATTGATTTGTAGTTCTCCTTGTAGAGATCTTTCACCTCCTTGATTAAATTTATGCCTAGGTATGTTTTTTTTTTCAGCTATTATAAATGGGATTAAGTTCTTGATTTGGTTCTCAGCTTGGTTATTGTTGGTATATAGAAATGCTACTGATTTTTGTACATTGATTTTATAACCTGAGACATTGCTGAATTCATTTATCAAATCTAAGCTTAGCTCATTCTTTTTTATTCTTTTTTCCTTATTTTTGTCCTATTGGATTATTTCAAAAGAACTATCTTCAAGTTCTGAGATTCTTTCTTATGCTTGGCCTAGTCTATTTTTGAAGCTTTTGAATGTGTTTTGCATTTCCTTCAATGAATTTTTCAGCTCCAGAATTTCTGTATTTTTTTTTTTAAGGTATCTGTCTCCTTGGTAAATTTCTTATTCATATCCTGAATTGATTTTCTGATTTCTTTGTATTGGTTTACAGATCTCCTTTGCATCCTGTTGAGCTTCTGTAGAATCAATATTTGGAATTCTTTATCTGGCATTGCAAGGCATTCTTTTTTGATTGGGATCTGTTGCTGGACAATTGTAGTCCTCTGATGGTGTCATACCTCCTTGCCTTTTCATGTTTCATATGTCCTTCCATTGATATCTGTGCATATGATGTTGCAGTTGCTTGTTCTGATTTTTTGAAATTGCTTTTGAAGGGGAGAATTTTTTCCTGAAGATGTATATATGTTTTTGTTGGTTGAGCAGGACACTTGGGCTTTGGTTTTGGGTATCTGTAGTAGTGTGCATCTTTGTGTGATTTCTTAGGCAGTGCACAGGGTCAGTAGTATCTATGATTTCCTTTGTGGCTTAGGGAACATTTATTAGTGGATGCTGTAGTGATGTTTTTCTGGGGACTTGAGCACCAGGCAAGCCAGTCTTTGGGTCCCAGTGGTGGAAGCAGTGGGCTAAGTATGCTTGATTTTAGGCCTAGAGCAGCTTACATTGGCAGTGGTGTTAATGTGTCCTGGGGGGACAATTCTTGGGCCTTCAGGTTGCTTATTCAGAAGCTAGCAGTTCAGGCAGAGGACCAGGTATATGGGCAGGTTCTTAGGCCCCTGAGCAGCTGGTGAGATGTGGCCGGTGGTGATAGTGGTGGTAGATCCACCCATTAGGACCCAAGTGGTCCGTGTTGGTATTACTAGTGTCTTCAATTGATCAGGCAGGCTAGTCCCCAGTTTCATAGCTGCCTGTAACAGGGCAGTGGGTATCGCCCTAAGTGTGCTCAGGAGAGCTTGGTCTCCCCTGTCCCTTCCTGGCCAGGTGGTGGCTGCAGCCACATAACCTTGAATTCAGCCCAGGGGTAGGTCATGGCCTGGTGTTAAACTCTTAAAATGGTGCCAACTGTGGGCTTGCAATCAAACAGGGCAGGACCCCTTTCAGGCAAGCAACCTGGGCAAGAAACTGGGGAGATCTGTCTACTCTCATCTCAGTCTCATAGAAGCCCATAGCAGGGTGATAGGAATTGTCCTAGGTGTGTGTAGGAGAGCTGGGGCTTCCCTGTCCCTCCTCACCTCTGCAGTGTTCAGCATTAACTCAGCCCAGGGGTGGGTCACTGCCCAGGTTTAAATTCCCAAAATGGCTCCTTGGGCCTGTTGCTAGAGAAGGCAAGACTGCTTCCAGGCAAACAGCATAGATAAGATGCTAGAGGGACTGCTCTCTGCTTGAAATTTGGTCCCACAGCAGGGCAGTGGAAATTGTCCTAGGTATATGTGTAGGAGAACTTGGGCACCCCTATCCCTCCTCAGCTGGGCAGGGCTACAGTTGTGTCAGCCTGAACTCATCCCAAGGGCAGGGTGCTGCCTAACTTTAGTCTTCCAAAATGGTACCCTGGGCCTGTAACCAGAGAAGGTGGGGCTCTCTCAGGTAGGCTACACTGTCAGGAAACTGGGGAGTGCAGTTCACTTGAGACTCAATCCTATAGCAGCTGGCTACAGGATGGTGGGCACGATCCCAGATGCATACTGGAAATCCTGGTTTCCCTGTCCCTTCCTCTCCAGGCAGGGGCTGCAGCTACATCACCCCACACTCAGCCAAAGGGTGGAGTGCAGTTCAGTGTCATACTTTCAAAATGGCTCCTCGCACCTGTGACCAGAAAGGCTGTCCACACCCACCCACCCCCACCCCACCAAGGCAAGCAGCATGGGTCAGAAACTGGAAAATGTTCTCCACTCATGTCTCAGTCTCAACAGAGCCTGTAGCAGGGTGGTGGGGACCTTCCCAGGGGTGCATAGGAGCACCTGGGCTTTTCTGTCTCTCCTTGGGGCTGCGTAGTGGCTGCAGGCATGCCTGCAGTTCTGTGGTATCTAGGCTCTCAGAATGGTACCTGGCTCAAGCTGCTCTAGGCTCAAATTCTATGTCGGTTTCCTTTCTTGAGCAATGTTTCTGTGCTGTCTCCAAGCAGCTCTCTATCTTAGGCTTAAGACCTGTGTGGGTTTGAGGGTTCTCTTGTAGCCAAGATTGTCCTGGGGGCTTCTTTATTATTGTTTCCTCACATCCAGGAGCTTCTCGCAGCTGTTAGCCAGGCCCTGCCATGTAAGTTGCCCTGAACCCTCTCCTTGCTTACTTTTGGTGCTTGCCATCACTTCCCAGGTGAAACTTAGTGTTCTCTCCTAGATGATATGCTTGAAATGTGAGAATCTGCTTACTGTTCTGGTTTCTCTCCATGGAGGAGACATATACTACTTGAGGCTAGTTGGCCATCTTGATCCTGTTGGAAATGCACACATTTTAAATACACATTTTGGTGAGTTGGACAAATGTGTATGCCTGTATAACTATTACCCCAATCAAAATATAGAACAATTTCATTACCTTAGAAAGTTCCTTCATGGCTTTTTGTAGTTAGTCCTTTCCCACCTCTCTACCTCAGGCAGCCATTGAGCTGATTATCACTATAGATTAATTTTGCCTGTTCTAGAATTTCAGGTAAATAGAATTATGCAGTTTGTAATCTTTTGTGCCTGGTGTCTTTCACTGAGCATAATGCTTTTGTGATTCATCCATGTTGTTACATGCAACAATAATTTGTTCCATTTTATTGCTAAGTACTAGTCCATTATATGAATATATCCTGATTTATTTATCAATTTATTTATCCATTCACCAGTGGATGGATATTTGGGTTGTTTCCAGTTTTGGGCCATTATAAATTAAGCTGTTCTGCCACTGATATATAAAAGTCTCCCTGTAGACATATGTTTTCATTTCTCTTGTAAACACCTAGGAATGGAACTGCTGGGTCATATGGTGCGTGTATGTATATCTTTATAAGAAATTGCCAAAATGTTTTGTAAAGTTCACTAAAAGTAAACATTAAATCCATTTAACTGTGCAACTAAAATTAGAATAAATGTACAGATTATGGTTTTCTACTCCCATCAGTTATATGTAAGAGTTCCAGTGGCTCTAAATTGAAAGATACTTTTCACTGGATTTATAGCTGTTTTCTCTCAGCATATTGAAGATCTCATTTTACTGGATTCTGGATGCCATTGTTGCTGTTAATGGCAGCAGTAAGTTTAATTGTACTCTCTTGAAGATTACCTGTCTTCTCTCTGGCTGCTTTTCAGATTTTGGCATTCTACAGTTTAAAGGTATAGATTTCTTTTTATCTTTTGAGTTTTCATGAATCTGTGAATTGGTGTCATTTATAAGGTTCTTATCCATCATCTCCTTTAATATTGCCTCTGTCCTATTCTTTCCTTCCTTTCCCTCTGAACTCCTATTAGATGTCTATTAGATCTCTTAATATCCTCCATGTGTTTTGCCCTCTCTTTCTTCTTTTCCCATGTCTTTGGGCTGCAATCTAGGTGATTTCATCAATTCCATCTTCCATAGCAGTAATTCTCTCTTTACTCCTGTTAAACTTATCCACTGAGGGTTTTATTGTTATTGTTTATTTTATTATACTTTTTTCTTTTTTTCCTGTAATTAAATTTTTTTATTTTTAATTATTATGGGTACATAGTAGTTGTATATTTTTGTAGGGTACCTGTAATGTTTTGATACAGGCATACAGTGTGAGTTAATCAAATCAGGGTAATTGGGGTATCTGTCACCTGAGGCATTCATCATTTGAGGATCATTTCAGTCCATGAGTTCAGAGTTACAGTAAATCTTGATCAGGCCACTGGATTCCAGCCTGGGCAACAGAGCAAGACCCTGTCTCTTAAAAAATAACAAAACAAATCATCACCATAACTAAGGTTATCTAGGTTTTCTCCTGTGTTATCTTCTAGGAATTTTATAGTTTTGCATTTTGTATTTAGGTCTATGGTCCATTTTTGGTTAATTTTTTAGAAGGGTGTAAGGTCTGTGTCTGGATTCCTTCTTTTTGTGGCTATCCAGTTGTTTCATCACTCTTTGTTTAAAAGAACTGTCTTTGTTCCATCGTATTGCCTTTACTCCTTTGTCAAAGATCAGTTGACTATATGGGGTTCTATTTCTTGTCTCTCTCTTCTTTTTCATTGATCCATTTATCTACTCTTTCACAAATACCACAGTCTTGATTACTGTAGCTTTATAGTAGGTGTTGAGGTTGGCTAATGTCAATCCTCTGACCTTGTTCTTCTCCAATGTTGTGTTGGCTATTCTGGGCCTTGCCTCTTCAAATAAACTTGAGAATCAGAGTTTGTCAATATCCACAAAATAGCTTGCTGGGGTTTTGATGGGGATTACACTGAATCTGTAGATCAAGTTGGGAAAAAGTGGCATCTTGACAATATTGAGTCTTCCCATCCATGAACATGGAAATTTTATAATTTTCCTCACATAGATATTACACATATTTTGTTTGATTTATCCCTAAAGTATTTTATTTTGGAGGGTGCTAACAAATAGTATGATATTTTAAATTTCAAATTCTGCTTTTTCATTGCCAATATATATTAGTAGGAAAGTGATTGACTCTTGTATTGTATCTGGCAATATTGCTATAATTGCTTATTAGTTCCAGAAATTTTTTTGTCAGTTCTTTTACATTTTCTGCATAGATGATCATGTCACCTACTAACAAAGACAGTTTTATTTCTTCCTTCCCAATGTGTATACCTTTTATTTCCTTTCCTTGTCTTACTGCATTAGCTAGGAATTCTAGTATAATGCTGAAAAGGAGTGGTGAGAGAGGACAGTCTTGCCTTGTTTCTGATCTCAGTGGGAGAGCTTCAAGTTTATCACCATTAAGTATATGTTAACTGTAGGTTTTTATAGATATTCTTTATCAAGGTGAGGAAATTCCCCTTTATTCCTGGTTTTCTGAGAGTTGTTTTTTTTTTTTTTTTTTTTTTTTACCATGAGTGAATGTTGGATTTTATCATATGCCTTTTCTTCATCTATTGATAAAATTACATGATTTTTATTTCTTAGCCTGTTGATATGGTGGATTACATTAATTTGTTTTCAAATGTTGAACCAGACTTACATACCTAGGATAGATCCTACTTGGTTGTGGTGTGTAAATCTTTTTATACACTATCAGATTTGATTTGCTCATGTTTTGTTGGGGATTTTTGCATCTATGTTCATGAGAGATATTGGTCTGTAGTTTTCTTTTCTCATAATGTCTTTGTTTGATTTTGGTATTAGGGTAACACTGGCCTTATAGAATAAGTTAGGAAGTATTCCTCTGCTTCTGTCCTTTGAAAGAGATTGTAGAGAATTGCTATTATTTCTTCCTTAGATGTTTGGTAGAATTTACCAGTGAACCCATCTGGACCTGGTGCTTTCTGTTATAATTGATTTAATTTCCTTAATAGATATAAGGCTGTTCAGATTGTCTATTTTTTCTTGTATGAGTTTTGGAAGGTTGTGCCTTTTGAGGAATTGGTACATTTTATTTAGGTTATCAAATTTGTGGGTGTAGTTATTCATAGTATTCTTTTTTGTTTTTTTAATGTTCCTGAGGTGTGTAGTGATGTCCCCTCTTTCATTTCTGATATTAATAATTCATGTCTTTTCTCTTTTTTTCTTAGCCTGGCTGGAGGCTTATCGCTTTCATTAATCTTTTCAAAGAATCAGCTTTTGGTTTTATTGATTTTGTCTGTTGATTTCTTATTTTCAATTTCGAGTTCTGGTCTAATTCTTATTGTTTCTTTTCTTCTGCTTACTTCTGATTTAATTTTCTCTTCTTTTTCTAGTTACCTAAGGTGGAAATGTAGATCATTGATTTTAGGTCTTTCTTTATTTCTAATATATGCATTCAGTGCTATAAATTTGCCCCTAAGCACTGCTTTCACTGTACCCCACAAATTTAACAAGTTGTATTTTTATTTTCATTTAGTTCAAAATATTTTTGAATTTATCTTGAAATTTTTTTTTTGACCTGTGTGTTATTTAGAAGTTTTTGTTTAATCTCCACGTATTTTGGGATTTTCCAGTTATCTGCCTGTTAGTTGATTTCTAGTTTAATTCCACTGTGATCAGAGAGCAGATATTGTATAATTTCTGTTCTTTTAAATGTTTTGAAGTATATTTTATGGCCCAGAATATGGTCTGTCTTGGTGAGTGTTCCATGCGAGCTTGAGAACAATGTGTATCCTGCTGTTGTTGAAATAGTTCATAGAGATTGGTTACATCTATTGTTGATTGATGATGTTGTTAAATTCTTTTATGTCTTTACTGATTTTCTGCCTGCTGGATTTGTCCATTTCCGATAGCAGGGTGTTGAAGTCTCCAACTATGACAGTGGATTCAACTGTTTCTTGCAATTCTATCAGTTAGTCCTTACATAGTTTATGCTCTTTTTTAGGCACATACACATTAAGGATTGTTATGTGTTCTTAGAAAATTGATCCCTTTATCATGTAATGACCTTCTTTATCTCTGATAACTTTCCTTGCTTTGAAGTCTGCTGCCTGAGATGAATATTATAACAACTTCTGCTTTCTTTGATTAGTGTTAGCATGGTATCCTTTTCTTCATCCATTTACTTTTAATCTATATATAGCTTTAGAGTTAAAGTGAGTTTCTTATAGACAACATATAGGTGGGTTCTGTTTGATCCGCTCTGGCAATCTCTGTATTTTAATGGTTGCATTTAGACCATTGATGTTCAAAGTGGTTACTGATCTAGTTGGATTAATAACTACTATAATTATTATGATTCCCAATTTGTTGTCTTTGTTCTTTGTTCCTATTTTTGCCTTCCACTCTTTTTCTGCCTTTTGTGGTTTTATTTTTTATTTTTATTTTTTTCTGAGACAGAGTCTCACTTTGTTGCCCAGGCTAGAGTGAGTGCTATGGCGTCAGCCTAGCTCACAGCAACCTCAAACTCCTGGGCTCAAGCAATCCTTCTGTCTCAGCCTCCCGAGTAGCTGGGACTACAGGCATGCGCCACCATGCCCAGCTAATTTTTATATATATATGTGTTTTTAGTGTCCAGCTAATTTCTTTCTATTTTTTTTAGTAGAGACAGGGTCTCGCTGTTGCTCAGGCTGGTCTCAAACTCCTGAGCTGAAAGGATCTGCCTGCCTCGGCCTCCCAGAGTGCTAGGATTACAAGCGTGAGCCACCATGCCTGGCCCTTTTGTGGTTTTAATTGAGCATTTTATGAGATTCCATTTTTCTCTCCTTTCTTAGCATGTCAGTTATACCTTTTTTTTTTTTTTTTTAACTTTTTCTAGTGGTTGCCCTAGAGTTTGTAGTATACATTTACAACTAATTCAAGTCCACTTGCAAATAACACTATATTGCTTCACAGGTAGTGTATCTTATAATAACAAAATAATTCTAATTCCTCCCTCCTGTCCCTTGTATTAGTGCTGTCATTCATTTCACTTGTATATAAGCATATATGTTAATAAGTGTATATAGGTTCAGCTTCCCAAATTCAAAATCCAAAATGCTCCAAAATCCATAACTTTTTGAGTGCCAGCATAATTCTCAAAGGAAATTCTTGTTGGAGATTTTCAGATTTGGGATGTTCAATCAGTAAGTATAATGCAAATATTCTAACATTCCCAAAAAACCCTGAAATCTGAAACACTTCTTGTCCCAAGCACTTTGGATAAGGGATACTCAAACTGTGTGTGTGTGGGCACACAATTGTTCCTTGGTATCTGTAAGGGATTAGTTCCAGGACCCCCACTGGATACCAAAATCTATGGATGTTCAAGTCCTTTGTATAAAATAGCATAGTGTTTGCATAACCTACTCAGTCTTCCCATGTACTTACTTTAAGTCTTCTCTATAGTACTTATGATACCTAATACAATGTAAATAGTCGTTGTATTGTTTTTTATTTGTATTTTTATTCTTATATTTTATTATTCTTTTTTCAAATACTTTTGATCTGTAATTGGTTGAATCCATGGATGTAAAATCCATGAATACAGAGTGCCGATACACACACATACACACACACACAAGAGATATATATATAGAAAAACATACATAAATGAATACATTATTGCTATTATTTTTTGAACAAACTGTTATGTTAAGAATAAAAAAATAAGAGTTTTTATTTTACCTTCACTTATTCCTTCTTCAGTTTTCTTCCTTTCTTTATATAGATCCAAGTTTCTGACGTATATTATTTTCATTTTCTATAGAGAATATCTTTGAAAATTTCTTGCAAGGCAGGTCTACTAGCAATGGTTTTTCTCAATTTTTGTCTGAAAAAATTTTTATTTCTCTTTCACTTTACAAGGATAACTTCTTGGGATACAGAATTCTGGGTTGGTTGTTTTTTTTCCTCAACAATTTAAATATTTCACTCCACTTTATTCTTGCTTGCATGGTTTCTGAAGAGTAATTGATGTAATTCTCATCTTTGCTTCTCTTATAGGTAAGGTTTTTTTCCCCTTCTGGCTTCCTCTTTCAAGATATTTTCCTCAACTTTGTTTTCTGCAGTTTAAGAACCTAAATTACTAATCCTTGCATTTCTTCATTAAATGAGTTGGTCATTGTAGATTCTTAAAATTTTTTTGAAATTTGGTTTGCTAATATTTTTACATCATTTTTACTAACGATTGGTCTGTGGTTTTCTCTTATATTGTTTTTATAGAGAGTAGACTGGTTTTATTTTACATAATATTTTTCTGTATTCCTTTTGTGCAGATGCAGCTTATGTAGTTCAGAAATTATTTGTACTTTAAGGTGTAAAGGAGCTTTTCTATTAAATTGGTTTGATAATTTTTTAAGAAACATAGAATATAGTGGTTTCTATGATTTTTACTTCATTAGCTTTTGTACTTTGTTGTGAGTCTATTTTCATAAATAATATTTTTACAAATATTACCCATTTCATAGAGGCTGTTAAATTTATTAAGTTTAACTTTATGAAATTGACATTTCTGTGGTGAAATTTTTCATATTGGCATTCTTTTAATTTTCTACTAAACTCTGTACCAGTTATTAAGTGCCTTTTTTCATTTCTGCTTTTATATTTTCTTTTTTATGAGTAGATTTGTTAGATATAATACTAGTTTTAAAGAATATTAATAGATTTTTCATATGCAGGAAGGAGTATTGTATAGATTTTATTTGGAATGCTGTTATAAACAGAGTCAAACAATTTTTTTTTTACTGCACTACTCTTCAGAGCCTTTAATATTCTCAGATGCATTATAAAACCCCAAAAGGAGACAAAATAATATTCAGCATTTCCCAGTCTAATTTGAATAAGGAACATCTTTTAATATCTCATGGGACTAATGTTCTGTGAAACATATTTTGAAAAATTCTAGTCTTAGTTTCCTGGTTATTTTGATCAATTTGAACTTACTTTTTTCTCTATTCAATACTTTCTAATTTTATCTTCATTATTTTTTATTATCATTCTTTTATTTGCTTATTTTTATTTTTTATTGAAACAAAGTCTTACTCTGTTGCCCGGGCTGGTCCTAAACTCCTGTGCTCAAGTGATCCTTCCACCTCAGCCTCCATAATAGCTAGGATTACAGGCACATGCCACACAGCACCTGGCCATTATCATTCTTTTAGTTGGTACCCCCAGATAGGATATGATTAAAATTCATTAGTATGACATACATGGGTCCTCATGATCTGCCAGCAGTTATTCCCAACACTGTCCCCAGATTGACTGGTGTATACCTTACTCACTCACTATATAAGAACCATACTTTCAGATCTGAATGCCTTTGCCTATGTTATTCTGTCCATGCTCTTCTTACATTTATCTTCTTCCTTCACTTGTCTGCTTGATATACTGCTTTCCATTTTAAAGATTTGACTCAAATTTTAGGAAGCTTTCCTGACTCTTTCACATCTTTTACATTTTTTAACATATTTGCTGGTTCTTTGTCAAAATTGTCAATCTTATCTTTCATCCCCTTGATCACAGTAAACATAGCTATTGTAAGGTGTGTATTTGATAGTTTCACTACATGGATCCTTGTGAGTCTGTTTCTATGGTCTGTTGTTTCTGATGATTCTCTTTCATGTAATCTTGTCTCTTTTTATGTCTGATTTTTTTTTTTTTTAAAACAAGGTCTTGCTCTATCTCCCAGATTAGAGTGCAGTGGCATCATCATAGCTCACTGCAACCTCAAACTCCTGGGCTCAGGTAAGCAGTTCTGCCTCAGCCTCCCAAGTAGCTGGGACTACAGGTGTGTGCCATGATGCCTGGCCAATTTTTCTATTTTTTGTATAAATGAGGTCTTGCTCTTGCTCAGGCTGTGATTATTTTTGATTGTGTGTTGGAATTTGTATTTAAAAATTATAGAAATAATTTGAAGCCAGAATAATATATGTCTTTAGAAAAGCTTTAATTCTGTAAGAAAATTAAACACCTAGTCCCCTAAGTAGGGTTGCCAGATAAAATATAGGATACTCAGTTAAATTTGAATTTCAGGTAAACAATGAATTTACTGTAATTATGTCCCAAATGTTGCATGGAACATACTTAATATTAAAAATTACATTAATCTGTCATTCACATTTAACTGAGTGTTCTGTGTTTTCATTTGTTAAATCTAGCAACCCAACTCTTAAGGCATCTATTTTATATGATAAATTATCCCATGTACATCTAGAATGGTGCTAGTTATGAGAGAATTGAGAAAATACTCAGATCATTTTCTTTGTTCTGTAATTCAGATGAGATGACCTGATTGAAAAATGTTGCTCTAGGGAGTGCTTCTGCAAAGCTCTTGGAAGCACTAGTAATTCAGTATCATCTTAATACAATTTCAGGGATTGAAATAGTTTGAAGCTGGGCTACAGTTCCTGGAAGAGCCATTCTACTTTTGTCAAAAGCTCTGTTCAGCCTCTCTGCAGCTTCTTCCTGAAGTGTCAGATGCCCTCAGGGAAATACTGGCCTAAATGCTGGCTCATATCTTTGAATTTCTGTATAGATCTTAACCTTATAATTTTCTTTTTTACTATCCCACTAGCTTCATGATGCATGCAAGTGGATTTTAAAAGATTGTCCAGCTTTTCTAGTTGCCTTCAGCAGGAGGGTTGGCTTAAATTACTTAATCTGCCATCGCTGGAAGCAATGTATAATTTTAAAACAGCAAAAGAGCCATCGTTGAACTCTAGGTCAGGATCTGAGTGGCACAAAATACTCTCTTTAGGAAGGAAAGAAAGTATTATATTTTATATATGATTTCAACCTATGTTCTTAAAATAATATATGTTCTGAAACAAAATGTGAAATGAATCTACCTAAAGGACTTTTATCTATCTGGAGACTAACAAGCTTCAATGTTAACTTATCAGGAAACACTATTAACCACTTAGATTTTAATATCTTACTTAGGTAATATGTTCTTATTGCTTGGGTGGAATAGGAAATGACATGATTTTTGAAATGGTTAGTATTGAAATCAAAAGTCCTATTGCTGTCTTCATACATGTTTTCTGACTCACTTAAAACATTTTAAAAGTATACCTAAGTCAATGTAATGTAAACTGATGAATTGGAGAATTGGTTGTTCCCTGTGTGGTGTTCTATGTGTTTGGCACTTTGTGGTTCTATACACCATTTTAGAAACAAACAACCACCCAATTCCCATAGTTATACATGAATGCATGTCAGAATTCATCTCCAAGTTGTTTTTTTAAAAAGAAGTTTGCAGCCAGGAATGGTGGCTTGTGCCCGTAGTCTTAGCTACTTTGGAGGCTGAGGTGGGAAGATCGCTTGAGCTCAGGAGTTCAAGGCCAGCCTGGGCAACATAGCAAGACCTCTGTCTCTTAAACAAAATAAAAAAAGAAGTTTGCATTTTCTCTGGTTCTTACAGTTTTAAAATACTGTCCTTAATTTCTGTCCCTAAATAACATAACTATAGTACACAACCCATTTCAAAACTTATAAATGTTGTAGTAGAAATAAATATTTTTGCTCTTTTTAAAAAAGTTTTTAAAAGTATTTTCCTCTGTAGAGAGAATATTTAGTTTCTCTCTTGATGATCAAGTGGTGTAGTTATAAAATAAGCAATTAAATGTCTTTTAATTTTTCATTAGCTTTAATAAAAAAATATTGTTAGCCTGTCTAAAGTTTGTATTTCTGAATTTTTTTTAAAAGAGTTATGAAGTTGCAACTGCCCTAGAAAATCAAAGCCACAAAGTTCGGTATTCAAATTCAGTGGAAAATGGATCAATTATATTTTCTCTTTCTGGTATGGTATATTTGCTAACTGCCTTGATTGAAGTTTCTTATAAAATATGTGGGTATACATTTTAATAATTTAATAGTAACCATGTAATAAGCTTAAGGTGTTATCTTTTGGGAGAGGTAAATGTGTAACACTTTGTTACTGCTGCAAAAGCAGTGCATATATCCAACTACAAAATATATTCCTTTTTTAGGTTATGGTTGTTACAATAGAACTGAAGAAGTGGAGTCTGGTGGATGATGGAAAAAACTACTTGCTTTGGAACTGAGATAAATAAAAATAGAAAAAGCCACTTCCCAAACAATCAATACTTATGTTAAAATATTATCTGTATTAACACAGACCAACATCACAATGCAGAAAAAGAAGTTTGCATTTTCTCTGATTCTTACAGTTTTAAAATATTGTCCTAAATTTCTGTTCCTAAATAACATAACTCAAAATTCATATACAAAAAAAAAAAAAACCCAACAACATAGGAGAATGTTTTTCATGATTTTGTATGAGACTTTGGTGAATATAAGTAAATATTAACAAATTAAAAAACCATATGAGGACAAATGTTACTGAAATTATAAAACTGTACAACTGTGAGTCATGGAAAAAGTATAGGAAGGAATTAGATTAGGATAAGAGAAGGCTGGGGAAAATGGGAAGGGAGCAGCTCCACCTGTGCTTGAGAAATGACAGACATGATAAAAGAGGTGGAGGTAAAGGATTTTACCAGGACGGCTGCAAATAGACCTCTACTCTAGCAGAGGTTTTGGAAAGCAAGTGCTTTGAAAAGCTCCTAGAATAGACCTCCAGGCTGAAAGCAGTCCAGCCTTAAACTCATTCTTCTGTTGAATAGAGAGTCCTCTATGGAGAGATAAACTATCTTTGGTGAATACTACTATGTGCCTTGGCCATTTTATATGCATTATCTTATTCATACCTTAGAACTATTATTCCCATGTTACAAATAAGGAAACTGATGCTCAGAGAGGTTATATACATAGCCCAAGTTCACTCAATTAGTATATAATCACACAGTCACTTTCCTCAGATTAAGTCTTTCTCACATCTTTTGAAGAGCTATAATTAAATCAAGTTTCCCTTCAGGACCATTCTTACAGGCCTGACACTGTTTCAAAGGTCCCAGATATCTGCTCACTGAGTGTATTAATTTATATAATTCTTTACATTCTGGTAGAAAGGTTTCTCCAAGAAATAACTGAAGGCTTACTTAAGACTACCTTTCTTTAGTTGATTTCCAGCTTTTAAAAATCATTATGGGAGCTTCCAGGTTGCTAAACACATGGAGGTGCCTGGAGAGTAGCAGGGCATTGAAACTCTGTGTCTCTTCCCACATACCTAATTCTATGCATCTCTTCATCCATATCCTTTGTAATATCCTTTGTAATAAACCAGTAAACAGTTTAAAAAAATGAAAAAATAACTTCTAAAATATAATTTATCTTTTATCTAAAAACTAGCCATTACTCATGTGGACAGTGCCTTAGTCTGAAAACAAAAGTACTTACCAAAAAAGTTTTTCTCTTAAATATTTAGACCGAGCCTTCTTTTTTTTTTTTTTTCTTGAGACAGAGTCTCACTCTCTTGCCTGGGGCGAGTGCCGTGGCATCAGCCTGACTCACAGCAACCTCAAACTCCTTGGCTCGAGCAATCCTACTGCCTCAGCCTCCCGAGTAGCTGGGACTACAGGCATGCACCACCATGCCCGGCTAATTTTTTCTATATATATTTTTAGCTGTCCAATTAATTTCTTTTCTATTTTTGGTAGAGATGGGGTCTCACTCTTGCTCAGGCTGGCGTCGAACTCCTGAGCTCAGGACGATCCGCCCGCCTCGGCCTCCCAGAGTGCTAGGATTACAGGCGTGAGCCACCACGCCCGGCCAGACCAAGCCATTTTTATACAGAGTACTTCAAAGAACTACCAAAACCATTTTGTTGTGTTGAGAATTCTGTTATAGTAATTTCTACTCCTTGTGAGTTTAGGGTCTGGAAATTTGTTACATTTATAGCTATTTTTGTTGAGTTTACAACAAAATTTGATCTGTGTGACAAAGTGATGTTTTATATTACATTCACCTTTTCTAGGAGTAGCATTTTTACTGATGGATGCTCAAGAATGCTTTATGTCAGCTGAAGAATTATTCCTAGCCAAAATTGAGAAGTTTATTAACATTCACCGAAATAGTTTTTTGGTTCTGTCTGCTGCCCTCCATGGGCCCAAAGAATGGAAACTGATGTTCAGGATTCAACAGAGGTATGGAAGAACAGCACTATTGACTTATTTTTCTTATATTGTGTTTACTTCAGTTTTTATTTCTTTTAGGCAGGTGAATTTTATTTTGCTAGAAGATAAAATTGATGTTAACATGTCACACTGATATTTAATGAAACACAGGTCAAATAGCTGTGCTATGAATTGAGGTGACAGGTTTCAGAGGTCATTCTGATTTATGGGCCTCTCCTGCAAGACCAAACCAAAAGGGAACACTTGTTAGTTAAGTGCTGGCTATAAAGCCACCTCAGATTTTCTGTGGAATGAAGTAGGGCATGCATACTTAAACAAATAACAAACAGTAGAGGCTTGTCTTTTCTTTCCGCCTATTTAAGAGAACAAGTGTCAGTAAGTTGTATGATCTATATAACTTATGAATTGTTTTTCAGATTCCTGGGTAGTAACTTACGAATACTTCCAGTACACAATGCAGTAAATGCTGTTAATCTTATGTGCACTATAGCTAAGGTGAGTCATCTGTGGAAAATGACACATACATACATACACATTCATACATTTTAAGGTTTTTGACTTCAAATCGCCACTCTTTTGAGCAGCGTTGGCAAATACTCTACTTCTTTTCCTTTCAGAGAAGCTGGTATTTCAGCATGCAACTCTTCTTTTCTAAGCCTGAACTCAGCCTCACAAGTCTTCTCAATTTATTTCCAGTAGCCGCTAAAATTTATGACTCATTTGGGGCCGCAGGAGCATTTGGCTGACCCTATCAATAACTGATGTCTTACTTCAAATTATAAATATTGATAACTGATGTCTTCCTTCAAATTATAAAGTATAAATATTGGTCACATTGCCATCATGAACTGTCAGAGTGCAAACATACCATTTTACAGAATCCTCTCCACCAGTTGTCCACTTTCTTTTCATGCTTGTCCTCTATAGAGTATGCTGACACCCTCAAACCCCCTAGGCAGAATTAGGTGTTTCTTATGCTCATACTTGGAACATATCCCCATTAAAGTAATTCTTATAATATTCTTTTTGATTTACACATTTGAAATTCCTTGAAGATAGAGATCAAGTGTTTTCTTCTTTATTACTCTAATAATTCATACACAGTACTTAGTGCACAGGTGTTCAAGAGATACTTGCTGAATGAAAGTTAGGTATTTTTTGATGTGACCCTGTAAACATACCTTATTTCTGTAAATAATGCTGCATGTTTATATCTTCTTCCAGACTACCTCCAAACCATACATAGATAGCGTCTGCTACAGAATGATAACAACTAAAGCTTACATCATTGAGCAAAGTCCTGTTTGGAAAACACTTCAAAAGATAAAACTGAGTACTGATTCAGTTAACCCAAATTAGAGTATCAATTATAAATGTTCTTTTGAAGGAATGTTAAAATAATTAGACCTGTTAAATTATAATGTTCAAATATATATTTACTTTAAAAATGTTTATATTAATTTAAAATAATAACATGTATACAATTAAAAGTGATTTTATTTTAGGAGTTGAGTGATTTCTTTAATAATATTTAGAAAAGAACTGGTACATACAAAACTCAGATGCAGTTTCTTAATGAGTTGAATGGACAAATATTTAATAGGAAATAAAAATACAGAAGTTTCTATTTAGCTCTTTAGGTTTTCCACAAGAGTAGCCAGTATTTCTAAAATTAATCTTTGCAGATGCTTTCACATTATAACTTTTGCTGGTGATAGGACTCTGCTCCCTAAGATTCCTCCTGAGGCAGGAAAGAGAGGGAAGCTAAGAGAAGCAGTCAACTGGCTTGAAGTCAAAACTCCTTTCTACACTTTTGTAGTGTTGCAGACTCCAACTTGACACTAAGAGTTCTAAAATGTCACATAGCATCTCACTGGAGCAGAAAGTATGTAAGTATTTTTATCAACTCACTACAACTGTATGAATAAAGACAAGTATATTTTATGAAATTGTAAAATTATTAGTTTGTACTGGACTTTCAAAAGTAGTATTTAGAATATATGTGTATAGGCATTATTTACCATGTAGATAACTTTTTAAAACCAAAGAATACTCCTGTTCCATAACACATCATTATAAAAATTGATAAATGAGAAAAGCTACATTTATTTTTCTAGCAATAAATTTTTACAGAAAATTTTTTATAGAAGTATTAAATAAATCATAATGGAAAATACAGTATTAGTTTTTATTTAGGCAGTAGAATTTTCATTTTATCTCAATATTTTCTTCAGAGGTAGACTTTGTTTTTATTTCAATGAGTTCTTCTACTCGAGCCAGAACACTTTCAATCAAATCAAATGTGAAAAGAGCTGAATGTAGGACCTGCAATGCCAAGAAAAATTAGTGTTATTAATACTGTCTTTTTAAAAAAAAAAAAAAAAGCAAAACATAGAAAAGGCTTCAGCTGGAGATAGCTTAGGAAAATTTCAGATCACCTTAAGCTGCATTTCAGGAGGCATATTAGGGAGATCTTCTCCACCTACAGTTATAGAACAAAGATCTTTAGTCTTCTGGTCTTCTGTAAGAGAAGGAAAAAAAAACGTGTCACACTTAGCCATGAAAACAACTCTCAGATTTCAATAATAAATTTATAAGCTACTTTCATCATTTGCTAACTTATAAAATGTGTCAGTTATTCGTGTAAGTTATTGAGTCCACAGCTCAGGGTATACTTAAACTATAAGCAAATAAAATTAAATGTCAAAATTCCGCAACATGTGAATTAATGCTACTTTAGATAAATAGTATTATTTTGGCATGTACGGGATACATGAAACTTTTTCCTTTGGTATATAATAAGAATTATAGCCATAACATTAAAAAAGACAAAACTTCTAGTAATGGCTATAAAAATATCACCACAGATACATGAAAGAGATAACAAGATTATTACAGTAGATTTGCTGGCTTCAAACAAGGTAATTCTGGATCTAAGATTATTTTTCTTAACTTTTGCAGATTTACTTGGGGGTGAGATGGAGGGTGGACTCAGCAATACCAAAGGAATGGTACCCAAATAGAAATACCTGTAATACAATCAGATTCTTAATCAGACCTTGAGGCTTTAAAACAGAATATGCTTGTTTGGTTTAAATCTTCATTAACCCAATTTTAGTGGCTTATAGATCTGCTAAGAATCATTTTAATTATAAATAACATGACTTAGATGTCATAGTCCCTTGTTTAGTATAAATTAAACAAGTATAAGATAAAAAATGTTCTTTTACTTGAAGATATGTATGTCAATTCCAAAATTTGACTAATTTTTAGGCCTAACTGAAAACAAAATTGCACATTACCAACCTTGGCTATTTTCTTGGCTATTCTTAATTTCTGCTTCGTAATGTGCTTTTGACATATTAAGTCCTGTATGGAGAGGCTTTAAGAAATTATTTTCAATCTTTCCAAGTTCTGTCCATAATCCAGTCTGTTCAGAAGAATTAGTGAAAGAATTATTTATTTGGTTCAACATTTATTGATTGCCTACTATCACTTAACATGCATTATGAGCTAGAAAAACGAATGAAACATGGCCCTTGCTTTTCACAAGTTTACTTAGTAAACATCTAGTTATGTGAATACCAATCAAAACAAAAATGTACTCAGGGCACTGTGCTCATTACTATACTATTTGGATAGCTCCTGGTTTTGAGATCTGTAACTTGGAGGTTTTATCTATGGAAATTTATTTGAGGATAATGCAAACAGTCTGAGACATTTCTCTTCCCCTATAAACCATCCCCATAATGACTTTATCTTTTATATACCTTCAACCCTTGACCTTTCAGTTGATATCCTGGCCACAGATCTAGTTCTACAGAATTCTTTACCTTCCCTATTGATGGAAACTTTTCTTACACAAAGCTAATTTGGACTTCCTTGGTGACCAATGTAGAGGAAGATTTTACCTGCTTAGGGTTATTCTGTCATATATCTTAAAGGTTTTTCTTCAGGGAGGAACGGAGGGAGGGAGGAGGGAGGAAAGAAGAAAGGAAGGGAGGGAGGAAGGAAGGTCCATTGGTATTAAGTTTTCAGGTATTCTTTATGAAGGAAAATTTCTTAGGTAACAAAAGGGGAACTTAGGAACCCCATTACCCTTAACTAGAACAATGAAATGAACCACTTAAAAACCTATTTTGTAATGAACTTATTTTGATCCAAGTAGTATATAAGGTTTTATGTATAGTCCTCCAAATAAAATCTACACATACCTATTTTGAATAATTGATAACATTAATGACTGTTACACATATCCCTTTCATTTCAATCTGTTCTTCCTCTTTTCTCCTATACTGATAGGAAAAGTAGAATTCTAGAGAGCATCTAAAACCTCAAAAATATGCATACCCTTTCACTCAGCATCTGTGAACTTATTTTGGGGAAATAATCATTATGTTGTAATGATTCTATTGCAGATATTTTAAAAAATGTTTAGTGAAAACTGGAATTCATAAAATATCTCACATCAGGAGATTCATAAGTAATCTGTGATATATTCATGTAATGGAAAACTACACTGCCATTAAAATATTGTTCTTCAGTATGTACTGGTGAAAGGGAAAAAGGTTACAAAATGTACAATCTCATTTAAAAAAAAAAAAAAAAAAGAGGCCAGTCATGGTGGCTCGCACCTGTAATCCCAACATTTTGGAAGGCCAGGAGTTCTAGACCAGTCTGGGCAACACAGTGAGACCCTGTCTCTAATTAATTAATGCCAGGTGTGGTGGTATACACCTGTAGTCCCAGCTACTCAGGAGGCTGAGGCAGAAGGATGGCTTGGGCTTAGGAATTTGAGGTTATAGTGAGTTATGATCGGGCCATTGCACCCCAGCCTAGGTGACAGAGTTTGCTCTATCTCTAAAAAAGAAAGAAAGAAAGAAATGTACAGATGTGTTAGCATGGAGCACAGAAGGGCATATATTAACAATATAATATCACCAACAGATGGGATTTTGATCACTATTTTTCTTTTTGCTTATTTATCCTGATATTTAAACAATGAACCTGTTTTAGTTGTATAATTTTTAAAATTTAAATAGTTTTCCTAGTCTGATGGGAAGTATGAGTTATACAGTAGTACAGCAGGAACTCCTTCAACCAGTGCAGTTACACAGTATAAGCATATTACTCTATAACATGCACCTAGTGCTCTCCAATTTTTACCTCTCTCCATCCAATCTTATCGTTACTCTTCTCTACCCAACCTCCCCCACCCCTTTTTACCTTCTCCTTTGCCTTTACCTCAAAGCTTATAGGTAGAACCCACTACTACTGATGACCCTCTACAGATTAAAACACATTCAAACATAAAGAAGAGTATACAGAAAACACCTGTTTACTCATACCTTTGTCAACATTTTGTATTTACTTTAAAAAATAAAATACTAGATACGGTTGAAGTCCCTTTTATTCAAGAGGTAGCCATTATCTAAAACTTCAGTATTTAGGATTCCTAATATATATATCACTTAAGCAATATAATTTTTCATGTTTAAAAACGTAAATGGTATCATGCTGTATATATCCTGCTTCAGCTACCTTTTTCTTTGTCAATCTTATGTTTTTGAGAGTTATTTATGTTGTAGCTCTAATTCTTTCATTTTAATAGGTGTACAGACATTCCATTATACTATATAATTTATCATGTTATTTAATACTAATTTTTTAGTATTTTAAAACAATGCTGCACTGAAATTGCTCTATACGTTTTCCTATATCACATGGGGTGAAAGTTTTTCTAGGGTAGTTTTTCAAATTATTTTTACCATGAATCACCATAACAAATATGTTTTATATCACAATTTGATAAACATTTATATAGTTGATAATAGGTTTCCAAAAAAATCCTTTTTATATATAACAGGTAGAATTTTGCTAATATTTAAATATAGAAAAAACACAGAATAAACAATTAAAAAAACATTAAGACAAATTTTTATATAATGAATGGGGTGTCCTTGCTTGTTCATGGGGTAATTCCAGTCTAGTGCAGTATTGAACCTAGTCCTTTTCTTTTTATTTATTATTTTTTAAAGGTCATTTATATTATGGTATCATTTACATACAGTAAAATACACCCTTTTAGCTGTAGAGTTCTATGAGTTTTGAAAAAGAGAAAAATCCCTCGTGCTTCTGGCAGGGGAGGGAAAAGGAACCATTTGATATATGCCGGAGCACTCTGTTCTTAACAAGATCTGCCTTAGGAAAAACTAATTAACCAGAGCCTAACCTGCTGGGTGTTGTCAGAGCCTAACTGACCTGGAGGAAGGGAAACACCCAATTCCAGCCAGCTCTAGCCATCATGTTCCACACCTAAGGGTGAGAAGTCAAAAACTAAGAAGCACTTGTAAAGTTTATGGTCCAGAGGCATAGGCTCACTAGAAGACCTAATCATGGGACTATAAAATTGATTTTCCTCCCCACACCTTACCACCACATTACTTTACTAAAGACCAATTTACATGAGTTCCTTCTACCAAGTACATCTGTCCAGCCATCAGGAAAAAAATCACAAAGCATACTAAAACGCAAAAACTACAATTTGGAGAGAGAGAGCAAGCATCAGAACCAGATGTAGCAGGGATGTTGGAATCATTGATCATAATTTTAAAACAACAATTAATATGCTAAGGGCTGTAATGGATAAAGTAGACAGCATGCAAGAACAGATGAGCAATGTAAGCAGAGAGATGTAAATCCTAAGAAAGAGCCAAAAATAAATTCTAGAGATCATAAACACTGCAACAGAAATGAAGAATGCCTTTGATGGGTTCATTAGTAGATTGGACACAGCTAAGGAAAGAATCTCTGAACTTGAGGATATATGAACAGAAACCTCCAAAACTGAAAAGCAAAGAGAACATGCACTGGGAAAAAAAGAAAAAGAAACAAACAACAGAATATCCAAGGCCTATGGGACAACTACAACAGATGTAACATATGCATAATGGGAATATCAGAAGGAGAAGAAAGGAAGGAACAGAAGAAATGTCTGAAGCAATAAATGACTGAGAACTTCCCCAAATTAATATCAGACAACAAACTACAGATCAGGAAGCTCAGAGAACACCAAGCAGGATAAATGCCAAAAATAAACTACACCTAAGCATTATCATACTCAAACTGCAGAAAATTATGATAAAGAAAACATCCTGAAAAAAGCCAGAGAAGGAAAAAACTTACCTGTAAGAGGGGATATGTTTTAATCTTAGTGAAAGAAATAGATGAGGAACCAAAATATGGATTATATGGAATTACATATTCCTAGTTATTTTATGTTTTTGTTGCAATTATAAATAGTATGGCTAGGCACGGTGGCTCACGCCTGTAATCCTAGCACTCTGGGAGGCCGAGGCGGGAGGATTGCTTGAGCTCAGGAGTTTGAGACCAGCCTGAGCAAGAGCAAGACCCTGTCTCTACTATAAATAGAAAGAAATTAGTCAAACAACTAAAAATAGAAAAAATTAGCCGTGCACAGTGGCGCATGCCTATAGTCCCAGGTATTCAGGAGGTTGAGGCAGGAGAATCACTTGAGTCCAGGAGTGAGAGGTTGCTGTGAGCTAGGCTGACGCCACGGCACTCCAGCCCAGGCACAGAGTGAGACTCTGTCTCAAAAAAATAAAATAAATAAATAAATAGTAAATTATATTTTCTAGTTGGCTATGAATTTTTCTCATGATTATATGTTGAATGTATCAAATGCTTTTTCCCTGTAGCTACTGACATAATAAAGTGTTTTCTCTAATCTCTGAATTAGATAAACTTCCATTACTGGAATAAACCCAACTTGATCTTACGACTTAAAATTTTTTTGTGTGGATTTAGCATAGTAATATCTACATTTATAAGTGAAATTAGCTTACAACTTCCCTCCTGCATATTGTTCTTATCTGTTTTGGTATTAAGGTCATATTTGACTAAACAGCCTCAAAGTGTTAGTTACAACTGTTTTTTTTCTAGTCTTTGGAATATTTTGTATAAGATTTGTCTGTTTCTTGAAAGTGTGGTAAAATTATCTGACTTTGGGTTTTCTTTTAGTAGACTATGGCAGTTTTGTTAAGTTATATTGTCTAAGAAATTCCATTTCATTAAAGTTTTCAATTTTACTGGTATGTTTTCACATAATTTTCTTACTATTTTTCTGTATTTGTACTTATACTCCCTTTTAAATTAACATATTGTGTCTTCATGCATTTTTAAAATCAACCTTGCAAGAAATCCATTCAATGATTTTCAGTCTTCTAATACAAGCATTGGAAGTTGGCCAATTTTCCAAGTACTAATATAGCTGCATCCCACAAGTTTTAACATATAGCATTTCATTATTCAGTTCTAAATAGTTAAACATTGTTATCCTTTATCATAAACATATAATACCTCATAAAATAGATTTTAACACATTAATTGCCATGTGAATTGTATTTAACTCACACTAGTTTCGAGCCCAGGGCCTCATGAAGCAAAACCTGGGCAAAACCCTGCAGTTGGTTTGTGAAAATCTTACTTGTTGATGTTCTTATTGTTACAATTAATATTAATTAATTCTAAAAACGTGGATTAAATGAATAGAAGTCAATAAATTTTATTTTTCATTAAATTAGAAAGGATTGTTTTGTTTTCCAAGTTTTTATTCTATTTTCATAATAAAACACTGTGGCCCCAAGGAAAATCTTTTTTTCTAGTGTGGCAGTCAATGTGTTAACCATAATTCATAATATATAGAAGTTCTCAAACTTCACTATGTTAAAAATGTAGACTTCTATGCTTTACTCAGAGGTTTTGATTGAGTAGATTTGGGGTTGAACCCAGTAATTTGCATTTATTTAAAAAAAACCAAATACTCAGGTGATTTTGATTAGACCCATATGTTGAGAAACAATGATCTGGAATAGCACTGTCCAATACCAGTGAGGAACTTAATTTTTAATTTTCAAAAAACTTGAATCAATTTAAATTTAAATAGTCACATGTGGCTACTGTCTACTGTACTTGACAGTGCAAATCTAGAAGATCTTTAAATATTAAAATCTTAGTTGTTTTCAATGGCAATAATTTACTTTAATACACAACCCATAATCATAAAACTTCAGGTAATAAAAACACATGCCAAAAGTGGGCTAAAAAAATTTGTTATATATTCTCTTAAGTGTAATTCTACAAACCTTTCATATGATAAACTGTAATATTTTTAGAAGCATGTAGGAATGAAGAAGCTGTGGAAATAAGAATATTTTCTCTCTCTTATGTTAAGGTTACCAGATCTTTAAAAAACAAAAAAACACTACAAAGATAATCATTTTAAGATTTTTTTCATCTTCAATGTCTAGAAAAAGAAATTAAGATTTTTTTAAGAAAACAGTTACAGTGATTAAAATTTGAAACATTCACAAATGTCTGCTTTTAATTTTATACCCAAGTAGACTCACTGATGTAAATAGTTCTGAAATCTTTTCTATTCTAAGGCCTAAAACTACATATTTCAAAATTCACTGCAGCCTATCTCACAAAAGGAAGAGTAGGCAGTTCTACACAATGAAATTCACTGCCAGAGCAGACAGGGACCTTGCAAAGGATATAGTCAACTATAGTGATAGACATGAACAAGAACCAGCCTTCCCTTCTCCTAACTGGTGTAAGTCATCTTATTTATGAAGTAAGATTTCTACTGCTTATAATATTAAGGAACTTCTATCACCTAAAGTCACTTGGCTCTGAAAATGTCACACAAAGGATATGTTTTAATCTTAGAGAAAGAAACAGATGAGGACCCAAAATATGGATTACATGGAATTATATGTATGTGTATATATATGCAAGATATTTAAAATTCCTGATACTTACCTGCGGCCTTTGCAGTCTCATTGTTTCCCTTGACCCTGCTTTCATTCTACATATTACAATTACAAATTGTTTAGGGAAAAGAGTGAGTAGGCAAGTGGATGGGAAATGATAGAAGTACACAGGATAGAAGGTAAGGATAACATGATTATGGGCTATGTATAAGAATAAATGGTTGGAATTCAAAACAACTAATAATTATTTAAAGATACCTGCCAAATAGAGAATATTAGGTACAAAAACTAAGTTGGTTTTGCCAACAGAGATGGGGGCATGGTTTATACTATAATACTCAAGAAAAATTATGTGAAACTGAAGCATGGGAGAAGGTGCCTGAAACTCATGCAGGGAGATAAAGAGGCATGAAATAGCAGGGTGACGAGGGAGTGGCTTATGAAAAGAATAAGTGAGTTGACAGTAACCCAAAGTAGCGGGGAAAAAAATGATTATCCAATTATGAATCACCTTGTTGTCTTCGTATTTGAATGGTTCTGTTCTTATTTAATTTTCCTGTTCACCTTTCTGGCTGTGTTTCAGCTTTTCATCTAACTATTTACCCTTTAGCACATTTAACTGGTCAAAAATAGGCACTAGTAGGAGTCCTTTTGAATAAAACTCCCCACAATTCAGCATCACCAGAGTATCTGTTTCTCCTTTAACCAAAACTTCTAAAGACTCAAAAGCTATCATTTTTTAATTAATCAGAGCAGACAAATTTGCCTCTTGTTTATATACATTACCTATTGTAAATGCACTCAGGATGCTTCCATGATGGACAGGCTCTTAAGGTGCCTCAAAAATATCAGGTTGTCATCTTTGGGTTTTTTGCTAATTTCCCTGGTATGGTAATTCTTATGGTAATTTACATAGCAATAATTTAGAATATTTGATCCTTAAGGAAAAATTTTTTAAAACATTAAATAAGAGGGCAGTCCTATAAGCTGGTTGTGTCCTTTTCTTCACCATAAAATGTGCATGGCGAACAAAATAAGGCATTATCTGTGGATATTACAGGAGACATTGCACAATGGTCAACTGTTCTCAAATCTTCCCTCTCTAGGCAGAGACCAATCTGCTGCCTCTGTATTACACTGTACTCCATACCTAATAAATGTGGTGTCATAGTTATCTCTACCACTTACTATTTAATAGACGTGTGCCCTGTGCAACTTAATGATCCTTTTTGTGCCTACATTATCTATGAAAAGGGAAAATAAAGAGTACTTTTCTTATAGCACTGTGAAAAACAAATGATATATAGTCCTTGGCCAGAATAGTGATTGCCCCTGGCAGAGGTAGGAAAGAAGGTGGAACAATAAGGTCAGAATTAACTGGGAAGGAGTATGTGGGTATTACTTGTGATGATGGTAATGTTCTATATTTGAACAAGTCTGGATAACATAGATCTATGCATTTGTTAAAATACAGTGAATGTACAATTTGTACATTTCATTTTATGTAAATTTTACCTCAAAGAAAAACTATACTTGATCTTAGACAAAAGGCCAAGAAGCGATCACAGAAAAACTACGAACAAATATTTAACTCTGTTTAATACTATTTAATACATGTAACTCTACTTACATGCTGAAATATTTAGCAGAAAGTATACAAATGTCTGCAGTTTATTTTGAAATGCATCAAAAAAACAAGATAGATTGATGGACGGACAGAGGGTGGAGAAGGATACATGACGAGGCAAATAAGATGGTAGAATCTGGGTGGTGGGTAAATCAGTGATCACTGTAAAATTCTTTCAACTTTGTTGTATGTTTGAAAATTTTTACAATAAAGAGTTGAAAAAAAGATAGCATCTGGTACAGAGTAAGCACTAGTCAATAATAGCAAATAACTGTTTCCAGCTGAAGAGGGATGAACAGGAGGTCAAATCACTGAATCTACTAGATATGTCAAGAGAGAAGGAAACCACAACCTTTCCTATAAACTTTTCCTCCCACATCATGATTTACTTAATTAAAAAAAAATCTCTTTGGCATCTTTATATAAAAATAAATTTATTTTCATTCCTTTTACTATTTTCTAAAAAAAAAAAAAGCCGACTAACAACACATGATTCAGGTAGTTAGTTAACAGAGGTGACGCATACAGGGAAAGCAATTATTAGAACAGTGTACTTAGCAAGGGAGAAGAAGCCAATATAATTTTACTGTATGACAAATCTCCCTCAAATAGTTTTCTGTTTATTAAATACTTCTAACGATGTGCTATTAAAAAAAAAATCCAACTTCCTACACATTATCTAAAAAGGTGCTGTTAAATTCAGTTTTAGTGCCAAAAATGCTTCAGTATGTCATGTCTGATGAGGTGATATTAAAACATCAGATGATTTTATTTTATATAGCTTAGACTTAAATCATGAACTGACAGGTAGAGGAAACCAAACAAGACACTCAAATATATGTTGATCTCCACAAGATAAGTTTACTTAGGATCTGCAACTTACCTACTCAAGAGGGTTCAGCAACGTTTTCCTCAAGAGAGCAGAGGTACAACAGGAAATGGAAAGGGAAAGGAAAGCTGGATGTGAGGTGGTAAATGCTCCTAGAAATTAACTTCAGGTTTCAGAATAATTGTTGGCACTTTCCCCAGCCCTTATAGCTGGATAAGATGTTAAATACTGGCTTAAGTAGGTACTGATCAAGAAAATCTGAAGCATTCCTTATGCTTTTGATTATACTCACAATTTTTTTTTCAAATAATTCACTTACTTGATTGTCATTTTCATTATCTTTGATAAGCAAATACCTCAATAAATTTAGTGAAGCCATAATCCTGTTAATTAAAAATATATAATTTGTTACTTGTTATAGTTTTATATAATCAACAGCAATTTCAATGAATAAATTAAGTAAAAACCTTGGCTATATTTTTATAATTACATTTGTCATTAGAAACTATTCCCATCGATATGTCTTTTGGACTAGTAATAACTTATTACTCTTGTTTTCCACTTAAGTTTACAAAATACAAGTGTGAAAATTACTTTTCTTATTTTCTCAAGAAAGCTTTATCTTTAATATTTGAGAAGCATCATTTCTTATTTTCTGAATCATAAGATTCCTTTTGTAAATGCTTACAACCATTTCTCAACATCATTTATTCTAGAATATTGAAAGCAAAATTACATGTTCTATATGAAAAAAAATGATCACCTGGAAAATAAATAAAAAAACAAAATGCAACCACATAAGCCTTTTATAAGTTATATACACAGATTCCTATTTTTTAGTCACAAATGCTGTAGTGGCAAATCTCTATCAAATGCTGGGTACATCAAAGGTATAAAATCATAATGGTGGTCATTCATCTGGAAAGAAGAGTTTTTGGTTATGTTTCTACATATTATTGAAATACTTAAATATTAAAGTCTATATGTAATTTAATGAATTAACCATTGATCATAAAATCACAAGAAAAATATGTTTTATTAGGTTAGGTTCCCTAAGTGGAGGTTTCACATTTTATTCTGAATTTACTATTTGAACCTTAGTAACAGTCATCTCACCTATCTGAGTTTTGCAATAAATCTGTTTCAGCACCCTCTGGGAGAAAGAGTACCAAATCTAGAAGGGAAATCAGCTGTGGTCCTGTAAACCATTTGTTGTTATGTGTTCTCTGAAAATCAAAAGGAAAATTAGAAAAGGCTTGAAATAATAGCTTGATAAATCATGTTTTCCCTAATACCTTGACACTACGAACTATCACACATTTAAAATATATTTTTTTAGGCCAGTCATGGTGGCTCACGCCTGTAATCCCAGCACTTTGGGAGGCTGAGGTAGGAGGATCACTTGCAGCCGGGAGTCCAAGACCAACCTGAGCAACATAGTGAGACCTCATCTCTACCAAAAAAAATTAAAAAATTAGTGAGGTGTGGTGGCACATGCCTGTAGTCCCAGCTACGTAGAAGGCTGAGGCAGGAGAATTGCTTGAGCCCAGGAATTTGAGGTTGCAATGAGCTATGATGATGCCGCTACACTCTAGCCCAGGCGAAAGAGTGAGCCCCTGTCCCAAAAATAGTAATAATAAAATACATATTTTTTAACTTTAATTTCCCTACTTTCATTCAATTTCCAGGCACCTGGAACAAACCCTGCCAATTGGAGAACACTGGTACATGCTCTGTTTTGTATATGGAATTACTGAATATTCACAAATAGATAAGACTTCAGTTTCCACTAATTTTTCAGAAACATATAGCAAAACAAAAAGAAATTATATTATAAGCTCAAAGAATTAATATAATCTAAATTTATAGTTGACAAAATTTCCAAATTCAGGGTTTTCAAAGAAAATATTAGAAATAGAGAAACAATATACCTTAATACTAGAGATAGAAAAAGACTGTAGGGCAAAAACCCACATTAATATATTCTACATATGAATAAATATACCCTACTGAATAAAATATATTGGTAATTGATATATTGACTATGCTCTTACCTTTAATGATATGTCAATTTGATTTTTGATATTTTGAATAATAAAAGCCTCCACACCTGAGTGATTACTTGTATTCAATAAGCACCTTGAAAGCAAAATTACAATGGATATGAAATTATCCTGGACTGCATTATAATTAAATGGTGATGAAAGTTTTATAAATTCAAACTGGCTATGTGTTATTTCTAGGAATACAAAATCCACAGTGAAGACAATTACCAAGGTGATCAGCCAAATACAAAGTCACCTGTAATAGTTATTGCTCTCACTGACTGGTAAATTCTATAATTGATCTTTCCAACAAGAAATTTCTATTAAACCAAATTTGAATCTTTTTATGCATCTAGTTGCAATAATTTAACATGGCAAGAAAAGACACTAGTATAATAGCCTAACAACTCCCAAAATTATTTCCTATGAAAGTAGACTAGTGCTGGTTAGACTAGCTTAATTGCAAAGAAAGGAAACTGAATAACTAGCTTAACAAAAAAGGGGGGCCAGGTGCAGTGGCTCACACCTGTAATCCGAGCATTCTGGGAGGCCAAGGCAGGAGGATGGCTGCAGCTCAGGAGTTTGAGACCAGCCCCAGCAAGAGTGAGACCCTGTCTCTACTAAAAATAGAAAAATTAGCCATGCACAGTGGCTCACACCTGCAGTCCCAGCTAATCGGGAGGCTGACGCAGGAGGATCACTTGAGCCCAGGAGTTTGAGGTTGCAGTGGACTATGGTAGATGCCACTACACTGTACCCAGGGAAACAGAGCGCGAATCTGTCTCAAAAAAAAAGAAAAAAAGGGAGGAATTTCTTGGTAGAAATACAGGCGGAACAGAACAGGAAAGTTGGTATAAGACCTAAAAATTCAGATTTCATAAACCTGCTCTTACTCTATCAATAGGAAAGAAGAAAAGATAGCATCAATAGTGCTACTATTGGCCAATCCCAAAGAACACTTTTTAGCACTAACACTGCCCAAGTCTCATTTTTATTACCCAGGACAAGGGTCAGCAAACTAAGGTCTACAGGAAACATCCAGCCTACTGCCTGATTTTATCAATAAAGTTTTACTGGAACATACTCACCTCTAATACAAAGTTAAGTGGTTGCAACAGAGACCATAAGGCCCATAAAAGCCTACATTTACAATTTGGCCCTTTACAGAAAATTCGCCAGTGTTTAACTTAGTTGCTAGAATCTTTTCCACCTCAAAAAGCACTATTAGTAAGCTCTGCTATTAAGTTATAGTGAATAACCTGTTAAAGTTATAACTTCACAGCCATTAATTTCAACTGTGAGTAATGGCGATTTTATTGACATATGTAAAGTTCTAGCACCAGCATTATCAATCTCAATTTAATCTTTTGTAAGTCTATTTCAAGTTTAGAGTATTTCAATTAACTAAATTGAAATATACACTATTATTCATTAGTATGTATACACATAAATATGTATCCAAAATATTTGACCAACACCTTCTCTAACCATCACAGATAAGAGAATTTAATATGGCTTCCAACTGGAGTTGGATTACATGTAAAACATACTGACATACTATACCCTAGAATAATTACATGGCATTAAGTTGGCTTTTAATCACCCACACTTAGCAATTAACACCACTTGATACATACCTAAATAACGTATATTTGCCTTGTGAATCCAACTTGTTAATATACAGCTGAAGCATAGCTAAACTCTTTTTCCTCTGAAATGGAATAAATAATAAATATAGTTACATAAAATGAATAAAGATTAAATTATTTATCAAAGTTTCTCACTGTAACTCATTACTAATTTGTTCCCAAATATTTACGTACCAATGTCTCAATGGGGCAAAGTGTCATTACTTTGACTAAGCCCTGAAAATAAAAAAGTTTAAAATTCAGATGTAAATAACAATATTGACTATAAACAAACAACTATATTATCAACAGTGAATACTAAAAATTCAGAGAAATGAGGATAGGAGATTTATTAACAAAAGCCTTGCTTTTCCATTAAATATTAGAAAAAACAGTTTCTACACTGACATCTAAGGACCTACTGGGATATTATAACTAAGAGTACTAGGCAAAATAAACCATAGGAGGGAAAATCAAAATGTATATTAGTCTTTCTAGTAATGAGTCAGTGCATGTCTTAGATGGAGTTCTGAGAACTTAAGTTACAAGAAAAGTAAAAGAGCTTCATTTTCCAAGATCCCTACAGAAACAAAGTATAGGGATTATGAAAGTTATGCTTTTCCACTAGATGCTATGCTATCAACTATGGTAGTCACTAATAGCCATTTAAGTTTAAATTAATTTAAATTAGATTTAAAATTTAGTTCCTTAGTCATATTAGCTACATTTCAAGTGTTTGATTTCAGCTACTGGCTTTTCTACTGTACAGCACAGATAACAGAAGACTTCCATCATCACAGAAAATTCTATAGGACAGCACTACACTAGAGTTTTCAAAGGATGTAAAGAAGAAAGTGGGAGAGGAGTGAGAAGTGAGAGAGGAGTCAGACCCTTACCTTATTTAAGTTCAGAATAAGCAAGGGGCTATTTTTAATATCAGAATACATATTTTATTTACCTGAGGTACAGTAAGAAAACTCTTGATTTCTAAGTACTGGTAAAGTAGACTGTTGTCTTCTATTCTCAATAAACCATTCTCCAGCAGATCCTACAGAGTAAAATATATGCAGATACATATATGGTGAAGTCAACAGCTGTATTTGTTGACATAGCTATGTATTTAAATTATAATGGGAGCAAATAAATTCTTACCAATCCTTTGGGGAAAACAGATTCTTCTGTTCTAGAAGAGAGTATTAAAATTTATCATGATTTTATAAACTATTTTAGAATGACTCTTCATCTTAGGAAAAATAAATCAAAAATATAAATTTAAAGACTTTTAAAATGCATATCATTGAGGAGAAATTCTGTTGAAGAACTTAGTCAAAATCCTTAATCTATCTTTGATCTGATCTTTTGATATGGCTACTGACATCCAAATCTGACCGGTAGTAACCTACTCAGGGCTTATTTCCTGGCATCAATAGATCTTCAGATCTATTATACCTGATATAACACTATATAGATATATATTCCAGTTGATTATTCTCTAAAATCTTTTCAATTCTTTTTATTCAAAAAAGAATTCCATGCTTTCCACTTGTGATAATACTTTTTTAAAAAAAGGTTTACAATCATTATTAACTAAATATTTAAGATCAGTGGCAAAAAATATCTTGGGTTCTAGGGAATTACTTTAACCATGCAAGAAGTTAAAAATCTTTTATTTTGGGCTCAATGACCAAACACTTTGGAAAGCTTAAGAATATAGAACTTTAGGCCGGGCGCGGTGGCTCACGCCTGTAATCCTAGCACTCTGGGAGGCCGAGGCAGGCGGATCGTTCTGAGCTCAGGAGTTCGAGACCAGCCTGAGCAAGAGCGAGACCCCGTCTCTACCAAAAATAGAAAGAAATTAATTGGACAGCTAAAAAAACATATATAGAAAAAATTAGCCGGGCATGGTGGCGCATGCCTGTAGTCCCAGCTACTCGGGAGACTGGGACAGTAGGATTGCTTGAGCCCAGGAGTTTGAGGTTGCTGTGAGCTAGGCTAACGCCACGGCACTCGCCCCCTAGGCAAGAGAGTGAGACTCTGTGTCAAAAAAAAAAAAAAAAAAAAAAAAAAGAATATAGAACTTAGATTCAAAATAATATGTATTTTCACTGTATGAATAATAGAAACTAGGTAAAATGAATCTAACATCATTAAGACCTACATAATACAGGAAAGTTAATACACAGTTAATAACTACTTATGGCAGGAGACCCTTGGAAATTCCTGCCTTGTAGGCCGAGGCTTTGGACTTTTGTCATGTTACAAATTTTCCATCACCTAGGAAGAGATGGGAATTGATAAACTGTCACTAGTGTTCCTAGAGGACAGTACTACAAGGCCCTGACTAATCTCAAAGGATAATTTATACATGTTATAAGGAAAGAAAATAAAGGATATAGAGTTTTGCAAAATTGTTAAATTTCTGTCTGGAGAAATTATGCATACCTGTTACTTTGTAATTTCTTTTAAAATGTGTATGTTTGTGTGTGTGTATTTTTGAATAGAGGCGGGGTCTCGCTATGTTGCCCAGACTGGACTGCAGTGGCTATCCACAGGCACAATCCCACTACTGATCAGCACGGGAGTTTTGACCTGCTCTGTGTCCAACTTGGGCTGACTGACCCCACCTTAGGCAACCTGGTGGTCCTCTGCCCCTAGGAGGTCACCATATTGATGCCAAACAGTATGGACACCTGATCAGCATTGCGCACTATAGTCCAGAACTCCTGGGCTCAAGCAATCCTCCCACCTCAGCCTCCTGAGTAGCTGGGACTACAGGCTTGCACCACGGCGCCTGGCCTTTTTTTTTTTTAAAGAGAAAGTCCTGGCCGGGGCGTGGTGGCTCATGCCTGTAATCCTAGCACTCTGGGAGGCCAAGGTGGGAGGATTGCTTGAGCTCAGGAGTTCGAGACCAGCCTGAGTAAGAGTGAGACCCCATCTCTATTAAAAATATTATTAGAAAAATGAGCCAAATCAGCCAGGCGTTGTGGCACGCACCTGTTGTCCTAGCTGCTTGGGAAGCTGAGGTGGGACAATCGCTTGAACCCAGGAGTTGGAGGTTGCAGTGAGCTATGATGACACCACTGCACTCTACCCAGGGTGACAGAGCAAGACTGTGTCTCAAAAAAAAAAAAAAAAAAAAAAAAAAAAAAGGAGAGAGTCCTGCTTCTTAGCACTTCAAATAAGAAAAGCTACAATTGAGTGCTATCACTGTCAACAGTCTAAGTTATAAAAGGTGGGGTCAAGATACCTCCTTCCTTTTGATGCAGTTCACAGATTATGTCCATGAAGGAAAAATATGGGTGAACTTCTTTGACTGACTGCCCCTCCTTAGATGGAGGAGAATGCAGTAGAGTAGAGGTGTTTTAATTTACCAGCTTTTGAAATAAGGGAAGAAACCTCAGAAACAGATGATGACTGGAAAACCCCTTATAAGACAAAATGTTAATATTATCTTGGGTTTAAAAGAAACTTTGCTGTAAAACCTCTGACTCATTTCTGTCTCTCTCATGAGTGTCTGCTTCACTGTTGTATAAAATAACCAATTATTTATTAGAGTGTGTCAAAGAGAAGGTAGTCTCCCTTGATCTTGACAAGGACTATTTTAACACTACTTTTTGATTCTGAGATACCATCTAAATGATCAAATGATCTTACCTTTGCAAGAAGACTTCAATATGCCCCATATTAAACTGCAAAAGGTACAATGGGCTAAAATAGAAACAAAACAAATACATATATAAAATATATACACACACACACTGCCCCATACTGTTATGGGTTGAACTGTGCCTCTTCCAAAAAGGTATGCTGGAGTCCTAACCTCCAGTACCTCAGAATATGACCTTATTTGGAGATATGGGTTTTTACAGAGGTAATCAATTTAAAGTGAGGTCTTTAGAGTGGGCTCTAATCCAGTATGCCTAGTGTCCTTATGAAAAAGGAAAGTTTGGCCACAGAGGAATATATACAGCGAGAACACCATATGAATGTGAAGGCAGAGAACAGCGTAACGTATCTACAGCCAAAGAACATCAAAGATTGGGAGCAAATCACCAGAGCCGGGGAGAAGCATGGAAGATTCTCCTTCACAGCCCTCAGAAGAAATCAACCCTGAGACACCTTGATCTCAGAACTCCAGCATCCAGAACTATTAAACAATATATTTCTGTTATTTTAACCATCCAGTTTGTAGTACTTTGTTACAGGAGCCCTAGCAAACTGATGCACAATAAGTTATTTTGGTGGTAGAATGCGATGCTTGAGAGTTCAGGCTCTGGGGTCAGATACAACTGTTTGAATTCCACCCATGCCACTAAGTAGTTGTATGATCTTGGGCAGTATCTTAACTTATGTAAGCCTGTTATTTCCATCTGTAAAATGAGATAATGCTCTGTTTCATACGGTTATTATAAAGATTACATGACACATATAAAGCTATTAGCATAATGTTTCATACATGGTGAACATGCAAATGGTAGCCATTACTGCAATATTTATATACAAACATACCCCTAGGTATATTCGTATGTAAATATACAAACTCGCACAAAGAGATACACCCAATGCCTGTAAGACAAATACATAATCCTTATCATCATAGACCCTAAAGTCCAGAATGCATTACATTATAAAATTATGTATTTATTTAAAAAATAATTTTGATAAACTTTGCGGGGAAAGAAGATAAGGTCAAGATAATTATAATGGGATGATTTAAATTAAATTAGGTGGTGAGTGAAGGCTTTCCTCAGAAAGGGACAATTAAGAATAGAGGTAGTTCTAAAGGCCCTATAGCAGGAAAGTTCAAAACATACTTGAACAAGAAACCAAAAGAAGGTCTGTGTTTTTGGAGCATAGTAAACAAGAGGAAAGGTGGGAGGACATGAATCAGGTCTATCAAGGAGGGACCAGATCATGCATAAATTTGTCTCAGGAGTCATGTGAAGGCATTTAAACTTTATTCTTAGAGCAATACGAAGCCACTGAAGTGAGCTATGACCATGCCACTGCACTCCAGCCTGGGCGACAGAGTGAGACCTTGTCTATTAAAAATAAATAAATCAATAAAAGCTACTGAACAGTTTTCAGTAAAGGACTTCTTTTAAGGCTTTTACTTTCCAGTGTGTTAAGAATGCATGAGATTAAAAGGGAGTAAGAATGGTTGTATAAATATTCACTCAGGATTACAGTGGTAATCCAGTGAAAAGATGATGGTATCTTTGGATACCTACCCAGTTCCCTCCTTTGCAGTCCAGGGTGGTTTGCAGTCCAGAAAGTTTAACACTTTCCGACTCTTGTCCACACCATTCCCTTACACTTATTTCAATACCCATCCCTTTTCGTGACTTGACTACCAGTGGCTTTAACAGATTATAGCCAGTTTCATTTAGAACTAATAAAAATAGACTTTGCTTTACATCTATTAGTATGTTAACATGTATATATATATTGGACACTAGATAAATCACAGTTTGATGATACTCCTTTTAGAATACATGAATAAACGAAACACTAACTCTTACCTTAAGACCATTGGAAGCTGATCAATACCGATGCCCTGTACAAATACTAGATATGCCAGAGAAGCCATAGAGTCTGCTAACTGTTTGTCTTCTTCTTCCTCAAATTCAAGGTAATCCCAAGTCCTCTTTTTCCTTCCATGACTAAAAATCATTTTGGAGAAAGGGTGTCCAATTGCTGATAAAAAACCCTGTGAAATAAGTAAAAAACAAAGCTTTAGCAGACAGCATCTAAAGTGGCCCCCACCCCATATTCACACCAGTGGGAGTATATTCACTCCCCTTGAGTGTGGGTGGGATCTGTGAGACTTGCTTTTAAGCAATAGAATATGGCAACATGTCACTCCTATGATTGGATTATGTTATATGACAAAAGTGAAGGGATTTTTGCAGATGTTAATTAATGTCCCAATTAGTTAATTTTGAGTTATTCAGAAAGGAGACTATCCTGGGTGAGCCTAATTTAATAAGGTAGAAGATTTTTAAAGGGAGTCCAGGGCTTCCCTGAGAGTCAGAAACTCTCCTTTGCTGGCTTTAAAGAACTACGCTGCCATGTTACAAAAGGGCCTATGGACAGGACTACATGTCAAGGGATTATAGGCAGCCTCTAGAAGCTGAAAGTGGCCCCTGGCTGATAGCCAGCAAGAAAATGGGAACCGCAGTTAGTTGTACAGCTTCAAGGAGATGAATTCTGCTAACAACTTGAGGACACTTGGAAGTAGATCTTTCCCTAGGTAAGTTTCTGGTAACACTGCAGACCCAAAATTAAATTTTTTTAAAAAAGATTCATGCCTGTAATCCCAGCACTTTGGAAAGCCAAGGAAGGAGGAGAGCTTGAGCTCAGGAGTTGGAGACCAGCCTAGGCAACATAGCAAGACCCTGTCTCTACAAAAAATTTAAAAAATAGTCATGCACAGTGGCACATCACTATAGTCCAGATACTTGGGAGGCTGAGGCAGGAGGATTGATTGCTTGAGCCCAGGACTTCAAGGCTACAGGGAGCTATGATCATGCCACTGCCTGGACAAAAGAGCAAGACATTGTCTCTTTAAAAAAAAGGGACAGAAAAAGAAAAGACTGCAGGTCCAATTAACAACTGACTTGTAACCAGATGAGGCCTTGAGCAGAGGACCCAGCTAAGCTGTGACCAGACTCCTGATCCATAGAAACTGTGACATAACAAAGGTATATTGTTTTAAACTCCTAAGTTTGTGAGAATTTTTTACATAGAAATAGAAAACTAATACAGAGCCAAAAGCCCAAATCATACTTTACCATGCGCATTTTTATATCAAACGGTTTCTAAATCAATGCAGAATCATAATTAAAAGCAAACACACACAAATGAGTTTCTGACAGTCAAATGACCTGACTGCTAGATGGAGGGCTCTAAAGTAAATAAAACAAAATAATTCTACATTAAAAAAAATTTTTAAGTGCTTCAGAAATAGAGACAGAAAGTAGGATGGTGGTTGCCAGGGTACTGGGGACAGGGGGGAGGGAGAATGGGAAGTTAGTGTGCAAAGGGTAAAGAGTTTCAGGTGGGAAGATGAAAAAGTTCTGGAGGTGGACAGTGGAGACGGTTGCACAACAATGTAAATGTACTCAATGCCACGGAACTGTACACTTCAAAATGGTTAAAACGGTAAGTTTTATGTCATGTATATTTTACTACAATGTTTTTAAAAAGTGCTTCAGAGACATTTGAGAGCAATCTAAAAATGTGAGACACACAAATATCATGAAATGAGAGTAAACCAACTACTCAGATAAAGGATACTCTAGGAACAAATGCTCCACTGACCACTGCCTGCCTAGATACACAGTGGGCTGGTCAGGGGCAGCAGTGTCTGAGGAAACAGTGCTGGTATCTCAGGTCATATGGGTTCTGATGTCATAGAGAAGAAGCATCCTTGCATGAATAGATAAGACCATACTGCTATATAAAGCTTTATGCTCAGGAAACACAGGCTCATCCCTAGGCCTCTCTTCTAATTCAAGTGTACTAGAAAGAACCTGAACTTCAGAATCCATTGGAACTAATTTTGAGTTTTGGCTCTACTACTTACTAGCTGTGTGACACTGGATGAGTTACCTCACTTCTCTAAGCCTCAGTTTCCTTATCTAGAAAATGCATAATACCTGTGCCAAATATTTACTATGCGGCTCCACAAAAAAGTATAAGTAAGTTAAGGTCACAACAAAATACCAAAGAAGTTAAAAGGAAATGAATGACAAAAATAGCCAAAGCAGAATAAGGACTTTCCACATATTTGCTATTTTATTCAATAAACACTTACGTGGCAGGCAATAGGCCTGACATTGTGGGGAATTATAAGGCCAAATAAGACTTTTCCAGCCTTCAGGGAATTAAAATCTGCTGATCCCAGATGGTTCTATTAGTCATTTCAGAGCACAAAAAAGAACCATGGAAAGTCATTCTCAGTCACAAGAGACTGCTATTCCGCTACCAGATGCTAAGTATATACTGCTGTACTGATTTTCAAAGCACACATTCTTGTTATAGCAACAAGACAAAAAGTTTACTGCACTCAGATTCCAAATGTCCTTTTAATCATGAAGTTCCATTTCTTCATTCAGCCAATGCTACACGTGTTTTTCTCAGAGTAACGGTAGCCTTTTAAAACATCACACGTAGCCAGATCCTATAGCGCTGCTCTGGATGTCAGGGATCCAGCCTGTGCCCACATCAGGGCCTTCACTACCCACACACCATCTAGCAGTCTTGCTCAGACCCAGGCCATACCTGCCACTGTGTAATTTCTCAAAATTTATGGCAGCCTCTATCCTTTCAGTTCTATACCAAAATAACTTGTGCCAAAGTGGGATGGCTGAGGCCTGTCAATTCCAACCGCACACTTCCGGTACTTCTCCCGCACGGAACAGAAGGCATCTCCTCACTTCTGCTCCTACTGATCTCGCCTCCACTTCCTGGCTGCTTTGTGCTTCCTCACCGCTGTTTCTTTCTACTTGTAATGCTCCTCCTACTAAGATCCTAGGACCACTCTCCAATACCCTCAGCCTTTTCACAGGATGCTTGCTCTGCCTCAAGGCTTCAATCAACCTCTCTGATTGCTGGGGGGAGCTGCTCATTCTCTCACACCTTTTACACCACAGGGCCAGGAAGGCAGCAGTGGGGCAGGTGGTACGGGTGGAGGCTTAGTATTATCTTGGCTCTTTCTGTACTCTTCAGCAAAGGCATATTTTCCTTTGAGGCTGATGTCATACTGTTCTGTTCTCTGTCATATGCTGACCTTCAGGTCATTTCCCACATTCACTGAAGACTGTGGCACCTGCTCATAAACTTTTTCTCTGCTCGACTCCCGCTATGATCCTGGGAAAGTTGACTATTCATGCAGCTAACTCCGGTAACAGGCCCGCCTCAGGGATCTTGACTCCTAAATTCTAGTGACCTTTACTTCTAATCCATTTCAGCACCTAATCTCCTACTGAATCTGTCAACACTTGGTGCCATTCCATGATAGATACCTTAAACTCCAATATCCCGTATTCTGACTAAAACCTCTCATCCTCCCTCTCCTACCAATCTGCTTTTCTGTGTCTGACTTCTCCAGTCCTATGATCCCTTCATTTTAACCTACCTAACCGTCCCCTCCTAACCTCCCTTTCCCTATCCAACCTGGATCATATATTATTGATCATTTAAATTACCTGTACCCTATATTTCCCTTAGCTGCATCTACCCAGTAAAATGCTAGCCTTGGAAAAATAACTACAGTCCACCTTCTCTACTTCTACATCCAGGCAGTTGAGTACGGCTGGAGAAAATCACTCAAAAATACAGACTGGTATCACCATGGTTGTAGTCTCCTACCACAGTTGAAAGCTCAGCACTACTGACTAATGCTTTCATGGTCTTCTACCATCTCTTTCCTTTCCTCTCAGTATTCCAAACCTTTACCAGTTTCCTTACGCCCCTTACTCAATCCCCATTTCTACCTCCTCATTCTTTTTTTTTTTTTTTTCAACAGATAGGATCTCACTGTCACCCAGGCTGGAGTCCAATGGCATGATCATAGCTCATTGCAGCCTCAAACTCCGAATCTCAAATGATCCTCCTGCCTCACCTTCCTAAGTAGCTGGGACTACAGGCATGTGCCACCATGCCTGGCTAATTTTTTGTAGAGATGGAGTCTCACTATGTTGCCCAGGCTGGTCTCGAACTTCTAGGCTCAAGTGATCCCCCTCCTCCCTCAGCCTTCCAAAGTGCTGGGTTATAGGCATAAGCCATCACCCCTGACCTCTACCTCTTTATTATTAAGAGATCATCTCTCTTTCACCTAGAAATCTGAGGCCAATGGGTTTGATTTCCCTCAATTATAATATCCCATTCCTGCTACAAATTTTTCGACATGCATTCTTTCCTCAATACCCATTCTTACCTCTTCCTCTCCCGAAGTCCTTTCACATCCCTGACCCTAAGTCCAGCCACCTGCTCTTAAGCCACATTATTTCAGTTATCCCGTAAATACTTGTCTTTTCCCCTTTAATGGTTTATACTCCATTAACCTGTAGATATGCTCAAGCCTCGCCATCTCCTCCATTACCTTCCTACCCTTAGCCCATGTCTTCTAGTTATTACTTCTCCTTCTTCTCTCACCCAAACTCTTGTAAAGAATAGCTTATGCCAGTCATCTCCTTGTTCTCATTTTTCATTCATTCTTTCACCCACTCCACTCTTTTTTTTTTTTTCCAGAGAGTCTTGCTCTACTGGCACAAGCACAGCTCACTGCAACCTCGAACTCCTGAGCTCACATTATCCTCCTGCCTCGACCTCCTAAGTAGCTAGGACTACAGGCGTGGCCACCACGCTCCACTCTGATTTTTGTCTCCAACGCTACACGCATACTGTTGTCGCCAAGATTATCAATACCATCTTTCTTCCTAAATCCAATGGATGCTTTTCAACTCTTACCTCATGGCTCTTTCTGCTACATTTAGCAGTACTGGTGGTCAATTCTTTCTTCCTGAAACTCTACTACACCAAGTTTCTGTGATATTTCTACCATCTCTTTGACTTTTCTTTCTTGGTCTCTTTGGTGGGCTCATCTTAGGTACTAATACGTGCTAGGGTTCAGTCCTGATCCCTATTCTCTGCTCAAACTGATCTACCTTTTCAGGTGATCTCATCCATTCTGACTCAAAAATTTCTCCTTAAAAACCTGCTCTCTCTGGTTATTAAGACATATATTAAGAAATTATTGTTAATATTCTTAAGTGTCATAATAGCATTGTGATTATTTTTTTTAAAGTCCTTATCATTAGGAAGCATACTTAAAGACCTATGGATGAAATATGTCTACGATTTGCTATAACATGCTAGAGCAAGAAAAGGAGGATAGATGAAAGAAGAGTGGCAAAATGTCAATAATTACTGAAGGTGGGTGATGGGTACATGGGAGTGTGTTATATTGTTCTTTCTACTTTTCTAAATGTTTTTAAATTTCCATAATACATTTCTTAAAAGTATAGACTCCACGCTCCTTGCTCTGTTACTCTATCTCAATTATAGGCACCTTCCTCTGCCCAGTTACGGGGGGGGGGCGGGGGGATCTCAATCTCATCCATGTTTTATTATAAACACAATCGATGACCAAATTTTGCCTGTTTTACCTACTATAAAGTTCTCAAATCTGCCTGCCCTGTCTTCATCTTTATGACTATATCCACACTCAGGTTCCCATCATTTCTCACTTAACTGTAAGGGACACTTAACCAGTCTCCCTACTCCCAATTTTATCCCAGTTAAACTCATCTTCCTTTAAAGTGACAAATCCAAAATACAGTTTGATTATATCACTCTCAGGTTTAACATCTGTGATACTATAAAATATATATTTGTTCCTTGTCCCCATTTCCTGGCATACCCTCCTAAAATCCTTGTAATCTCCAAAACAATAAGTATCTTTCTGTATGCTGTTGAGCCGACTCATGGCTAGGTCTCCTGGACAGCCTCACAATGGGGACTGGCTCCCAGGGGAGTCAACCATGTGATCAGATAAGGGTTGAAATTTTTAGTCCCACCCCTCAACCTCCAGGGAAGGGAGAGATGCTCATGGTTAAGCTGATCACCAATGGTCAATGATATAACCAATTATGCCTCTATAATACAGTAAAAATAAAAATCTATAAAAATCCAAAAGGGGCTGGGTGCACCGGCGCACACCTGTAATCCAGCTACTTTGGGAGGCTGAGGCAAGACAATCACTTGAGGCAAGGAGTTTAAGACCAGTCTGAGCAACAAAAAAATTTAAAAATTAGCTGGACATGGTGATGTGCACCTAGAGTTCTAGCTACTTGGGAGGCTGAGGCAGAACTGCTTGAGCGCAGGCATTCAAGGCTGCAGTGAGCTATGATCATGCCACTGCACTGTAGCCTCGGTGACAGAGTAAGAACCTGCCTCTGTTTAAACAAAATAATAATAATAATAATAATAATCCAAAAGGACTGAGTTCAGAGAGCTTCTGGATAGTTGAACACATGGAGGTTCCTAGAGGGCAGCAGCCCAGGAAGGGCATGGAAGCTCGGTACTCCTTCCCCATACCTAGTCCCATGCATCTCTTCATCTATATCCTTTATAATAAACCATTAAATGTGTTTTCCTGAGTTCTGTGGGCCACTCTAGCAAATTAATCGAACCCAGTCAGAGCATGGGTAAAACAACATGGGGCTTACGAAGTCGGGGGCAGTCTTGGACTGAGCCCGGAACCTGTGGGATCTGATGCTGTCTCCAGGTAGACAGTGTTGGAATTGAATTAGAGGACACCTACCTGTTGTCTGCTACAGAACTGATGGCTTGATGTGCAGGGAAAAAAACCCACACATCTGGTGTCAGAAGCTTGTTGTGAAAGTATAGCAGGAGAAACTGAGTTTGATTTTTCCTGTATCATCAGAAATTCTTTAATAGTTTCCAACATGTATAGCCATCTTCTCAAAATAGAGCATGCATACCATATATGGTAGTTATTTATACTATATCCAGGAGATTATACCATACTCTAGCATTGGCAACATAGAGGAGACTTTTGTGTACTCCTGGGAAGATCCTTCACCTCTCCATCCTCTTCCTCTCACAGCCTCTTCACTATCTTGACTATCAACATTAACCTTATTAAATAATGAATCCCTATTGGTATCAGTCACCAAGTCACTTCTCATCCTCAGAACTTAGTTTTCATATAGTTCTGGAAGCCCCTCTTCTGACCCCTTTTCCTTCCTCCTCAAATTTCAGAAACCCTTCAATCATGGCCTCTGGAACTCAGAGTTGTCAGCAAAATCCATTCTTCTCTAAATGGTCTCTTACCTCTTTGGCTCTAAATGAAAATTTGGTTCTCCTCTGAAAACAAATGTTTTCTCTGTAATCTTCTCAAAGGGATGCTATTTTTTTCATCCATACCCACTGTATCACTGAGCCCGGAAATATAATACTTGTCCTCCTTGCTGCTTCTAGACCATTCTCTCCCTTCCTCTCTAAAATCCCTTGGTGTGAAACTCATTTTGTGATTTTACCACCTCTACCCCTCCTTGACGTGATCATTAGACACCACGGTCACTCCATTAATTGGCTTTCCAACATCGTAATTCTGTTTGATTTAAATGTACAAAGATCTCTGAATACCCTGAAATCTCAGGTACTTCATTTTCTCTAGTCCAATGATCTTGCCCTCTCCCCTCTCCGTTAGCATACCCACTCCCATGGTCATACACCAGAAATTGCTATAAGTAACTGTAACCTTTCCATAATACTAATTTCAAGCACCCTGTTCTCTCACCTCCTATTTTTTTTAGCTTACTCCTCCTAGTAACCTAACTCTAACAATGTGTCATCCACGACAGGATTTACAACCTAGTGATCTCATCATCTTTTCACAATCTCTCACATTTAGTATGTCCTAACTTCCCTCCTTACCCAGCTTAAATTCCATGTCTACCACTAAAGTCACTCTCTTGCATACATGCTGAATCCTTTGCCCTTCTCTTGCTTTGTAGAACTAACTTATCCAGTTCTCAAAACCCCAACCTAGCAACCTGAGCAAGAGCAAGACCCCATCTCTACCAAAAATAGAAAAAATTAGCCAGGTGCAGTGGCATGAGCCTGTAGCCCAAGCTACTTGGGAGGCTGAGGCAGGAGGATCACTTGAGCCCAGGAGTTTGAAGTTGCAGTAAGCTACGATGACACCGCTGCACTCTACCCACGGCGACGAAGAGAGACTCCATCTCGAAAACAAAAACAAAAAAAACCCCAACCTAATTAAACCTAACTTTCCTCCTATACTGCACCTGCACTTGCGCAGCTGAACATGGCTAAAGAAAACCACCCACTCCCACTGACTGCTCTCTTTTAAAATTCATGAGCATCAACTTCAAGTACATATTTAATATTTCAGAATATTTCCCTAATACAGAATCCCAGCGCATTTTAAAATACTCTTTATGCATAAAGCCAAATGGTTTAAAAATAAAATTTATTTATTTATGGAGCTATTTTTAAATTGTTTATCCTGGGACTTAAAAATGAGGATTTTCTAGGCACAGAAATTCCACTTTTAGGAATTTTAAGGAAATGATTAAAGAAGAATGCAAAGATTTAGTTACAAGGATATTTACAATATCACAGACTTAACAGTTAAAAAAAGGAAAGTTGTAGTTGTTTTATAATAATAAAAAATTAGAAATAATCTAAATGTTGAACTACATGGCACAGATTAAATACATTATACTACATCCATACCATGGAATAACATTAAGCCAATGGAAAAATATTCATAATATACTGTTAAAGAGAAGAAAATAGACTACAAAAGAGTACATATATAATCTTCAGAAAATTTATATATATGTACATTTTCTTATTTATGAGTATATATGTAGAAAAAAGTCTGGAAGATGTTAACAGCATTTGTCTTTGGAAAATGTTTTATTTTCTATCTTTTTTATCTGTGTTTTACAAAAAATACATATTGCTTTTTTAATAAATATATCAATTTACATGCCAATGTGTTATACATGAGAATATAGCAGGATAACATTTTAGATTATAGATTTATAGCAGATTAAATTAGCTATACTTACTATTATCGCAGATGCAAAACATCTTAAAGGATCATTTCCAGCTTCTTCAAATTGTTCAACGAATTGTGCCATCAGCAAAGGGCATTTCAAGCTTTTGAAACAACTAAGGCATAGGAAGTAAGTAATTATGAAATCAACACTTCCCAAGTATAAAATGCTTAGTTCTTCAAATCTAGGTTGATTTTACTTGAAAAATAACATGAGCACTGCTATGGTTTGAATGTCTGTCCCCTCCAAAACTCATGTTGAAATTTAACTGCCACTGTAACAGCATTAAGAAGTGGAACCTTTGAGAGGTGATTAGGTCAGGAGTACTCTGCCTTCATGGGTGAGATTAACACCATTATAAAACGGCAAATTCAGCCCCCTTTTTCCCTTTGCCCTTCCACCTTCCACAGCAAGAAGGTCCTTGCCAGGTGCCAGCACCTTAATCTTATATTTCCCAGCCTCCAGAGCTGTGAACCAATGAATTTTTGTCCATTATAAATCACTCATCTCAGTCAGGTATTATTATAGCAGCACAATCAGAGTAAGACAAGCACCAATAACTCAACGGCCTGTAAAACTGGTGATGTAACATCCTCCTTACTAATAATGGGGAAAACATGAGAACACCTTGCTAGACTCAACATAGTAAGAATCACTTCTGTGTCTGGAACATTCCATTGGATTCTGAATGTTTGTCTGAGGATCAGTGCTAGTCCATGATGTAGTTTTCATTAGTTCAAGAAAAAAATGGGACAATATAGTAATTTTTTCATAATGCTATATTTACTTAGGAAACCAAACTTTATTCTATAATTAAGCCTTTCCTATTTCTTTGGTTAAATTTTTTATGTTTTCTTCTATGAATAACAGGTTTTATAAATGGTAAAAAATTTTAAAATGTCCTAACCTGATAAAACAAAAAGCTAACAATACCTTTAGCATCCAAAATTAAAAAATTACTGGTCCATGTAATTCAATAATCTAGTCCAATACTATCCTATAAAGCCCCATATATAAAGACCTTTTAGTAATCAAGTGAAAAAGTAGTGAGAAACAGGAAAAATTAATTTTAGTAATTTATCTTAACCAGTATCATTTCAGCATGTTATCCGTATAAAACTTCTTGAGGTATTTTACTATTTTTTTTTAAGTTACAAGTCTTCAAAATCCAAGGGGTATTTTATACTTAAGGCACATGTGAATTTAGATTAGCCATATGCCAAGTGCTTGACAGCCATATTGAACAGTGCATGCTTACTCTACAGCATTCCTGGAGTGAATCCTACTGGGTGGGTACTCTGCTACTGCTTTTGTGGTCAAGCTGGATGTTCAACTGTCTGGTGGTCCTGCTGCTACTTTCAAAGGGAGAGTAAAAACATAATTTCCCCCACAGAAAGAGCAGATTCTCTGAGCTACATGTATCTATGTCCTCCACCTTCACTATTTACTTACTATGATGAATAAAGGCAATATATAGTGGAATATAAAGCAAATTAAATGAATGCATTTAGGTTTTATAATTTTTAAAAATATCAGTATCTCATTAAGTGCCTGTATCAGCTGAACCCCGTATTTTTCTAAAATTCAAACTATGAAACTACACCTACATTTACATGGCAAGCAAAATAAGGCAAAGAAGCATAAAATAACTGAACTATTAACTACGTAAGTCCACTGTGAGATGTTCTTAAAAATGTACTTACAATTTCAGTAATTCATCCTTTAACTTTTCATTTTCATCTTCCAGTGAGTTTTCTTTGTCATCAATGACTTCTTCCACAAAAGGCTTGATGAATTCTATTAAGGCCTTGCAACACTGACAAAGCCCATAGTCGTCTGTTTGTATTTGTTCTTTTGAATATGGAACAGGAAGAAGAGATAGCTGACTCCAAAGGGTAGACAATGCTAGTCCAACTGAATATGCCTTGTTGTGAAGTTTCTGAATCACTAAAACAAAGATCAAGTTGTTACTTGAGGTAGCCTCAGCAAGTATGCTAAACATGGGACAAGAAGATCAGTAAATGTAGAATTGTAAAGCACTTCTCTCCCTTATTTTAACACTTTTGAAATCAGGACGACATATCATGGCTTAATTGCGGTGTTTTTTCCTTCTTAGTTGTGTATAAAATAACAGGGCACCTTACAACAGATGCCATAAAATCTCGTTTAGGTATGTTTATAACAGGCTACATACTTAAGACAGAAACACATTCTTCCCATATTTTTTTGGTTGCTATAGGCACAAAATATGAGAGTGTCTTATAAACTATAAAGCATTGTACAAATGGGAGGTAGTATTTATTAGTTTTTTTTCCCCTGGAAGACTGAATATTAAACAAGTGGTACAAAGCTGCTGGGCGTTCATATTTAAAACAAATTTTGCTGGGCACAGTGGCTGACACCTATAATCCTAGCACTTTGGGAGGCCAAGGCGGGAGGATTGCTTGAGGCCAGGGTTTGAGACCACCCTAAACAACAAAGTAAAACCTGGTCTTTAAAAGAAATTTTAAAAAATTATCCAGGCATGGTGGTGCCTGCCTGTAATCCCAGCTTTTCAGGAGGCTGAGGCAGGAGGACCACTTGAGCCCAGGAGTTTGAAGTTGCAGGGAGCTATGATGATGCCCCTGCATTCTCGCCTGGGAGACACAGTGAGACCCTGTCTCAAAAACAAAACAAAACAAATTTACTTTAAATTCTGATTCTGGGTCCCTCTATCAGACTCTGAGATATGAGTATTTCCTAAAGTGAAAAACAGCCTCTTCCCATGGATAAACACTGTCTGCCTTGGCTGCCAAGATCCATCACTTACCAATACTGTTATTATACTTGTTTTCCAGTATTATTGCCAATACTTCATTTATGGAGCCTTGTCATTCTACACATCACAGTTTCATTCTTCAGTAATACCTCTGCTAAGCCTAACCCAACCTCCCAATGCAGAGGCTGAGCAATGCCCTGCCTGACACTCTTCTTAACCAAGATACAGGACTACCACTCTAAGTATTACAGATACCACCGAGGGAAAATTGCAGATATAAGCTGAAGATAGGAAGGTTAGGCAAAAAGCTATGGGTCACAACAAAATGAAAAATAGTATGACATTCAACAGAATATTTATTGAGTACCCTGTAGAGGACATTTCAGGTCATATGCAGCCCGGAGCTGGGAATGTTTCCTTGCTGTTTTGTTCCGAGAATATGCCTGGGGGCTTGCACGCGAGCCAGGGCGCCCTGACCCTGCAAACAGGAGGGGCTAGAGAGCTTAGGATGCAAACATCGGCTCTCCGGAAACAAAACAACAAGGAATAGGGTGTGTTGAGTTGGGACAATGAAGGAACAAGGAAATTGGGTGGGACAGTTGCCAAACAGGCTGTGTTATAAATAAAGGCGCTGCAGCAGGAAGTCACTGCAGTCTTGTACCGTCTTTGTGTGTGTATGTCTCTTTGTCTCTGTGTTCATTCCTCGTCCCTAGGTGGGCCACGACAGTACCCACTCTGTGCCAGGTACTACCATCTTTCTATGAGCAGTAGGATTCAAACTGGCATTGTTATTATTAGTTTAAGCAGAGTACTCACACATTAGCTGTAAATGTTACTTTGGTATAGTGTAGACATCTGAATGTTAACATTAAGGTACACATAGATAAAACAAGAAATACTTCGATATCAAAATGTTCATTACCTGTTTGTAATGGCTGAAGTAAAAGAAGGATAATTTGGGAGATCTGTTTTCCAGAGGGCTCTTCAATCAGTTCAAGCAAACCCAACAATAATTCCTTTGGATTACATAACTATAAAAATATTCACAATTGAACCTGTTTAATACAAGTTGTATTTAAAGCCACAGGATTACTATTTTTAAGAAGGCATATACTTGTGAGACTAACTTCTACTAAAAAAAAAAAAAAAAAAAAAAAAAAAAAAAAAAAAAAAAAAAAAAAGAAGGCATATACTGAAAAAATATAATTATTTTTGCTTAACAGCAAAATGCCTCATACAATTGTTTAAAAAAATGCACTAGCCAAACACAGAACTGTGATGGTCAAATCACTATAAAACTAAAAAGGAGCAAGAAGTCAAAAGGTCTTTAAATGGGCAACTACACTTCAGAGACTTAAATTCTTGGCTAAAGGAAAAATTAGAGAAGTATGGAAAGGGAGATGCCTGATCACCAAACCTCAAGTTTCCTTTGAGTATCACCTGTCTACTCTGAAGGCTGCCTTAATAGATTCCGAGGGCTTCTAGCAGGTAGGACCTTTCAAACTCACACTGTAAGGGTATTTAGACTAGTCCAGAGTCTCTTATACTTCCTTAATAGATAAAACTTTGCATTGCTTTCTGACTGGCCATATTTTATCAACTAACTTGCCTGTAAAAGCCCTCATAGTCAATAATTCATATCTAGTTGGAGTTCTCTATGTAAGAAAGTATATATTTGCACTGATCCAAGTAGTTTCTTATAAAGTCCTTTTCCATAGAATTTTTCTTAGCCATCATCTATTGACTTTTATCTCTAATAACCTTTCACCAAGGGTCTCTTTCTAAGGTAGTCTGCCACAACAGAGCTCTGTTCCATTCCTACTTCCATTGAGATTACTTGTATTCTAGGTTTTTCATTTTCTTTTAGGGAAAATACCACGGAGTAAACAGCCATGAGATTTTACTTTACTTCCAATGTTGCCAAAAGATCAGTGTGGCCTTGAACTACCTCTTTAAATCTTGAATTCCACATTTTTACAATAAGGCTACTTGTTAAAATACAACTTCCCAGGTTTCTCCCTGGAGATTCTGAATCACTGGGTCTGATATGAGGTTAGATAATTCTTATATCCAGAAAATTTGGGAAATGCCAAAACAGAATTGCCCATCTAATCAATAAGATTGGGTCTTTTGTCCAAAGAGTTCCCTTCTGCCTGTATTTCATGAACTAAAAGCTTTCTTACCAAACAATAAACATTAAAGGGAATTATAAAATATTCCTGTGTGTTATGCCAAAGAAAACCTAGATTTGTTAACTTACCTGCACCAATAAATCAAGCATCAAAAAATAAACTTTTCTCTCATCATCTTCTTTATCATTCCTTAAAAGACATCGAACAACAGGACCAACAAGATTCCAGCCCATATTCTTGATGATGACCTAGAAAAACATTTTCAGAGTAAAGCAAACACTGCCACCTACAGGACTCCCACAGTGTGCTTCCCTAACTTGGAGGGGCTTAGAATTTTCTCTGAAATAGGAAAGATGAGGTAAATGAGGCCTACAACATTTCACAGGGACTTTCTAGGGTTAGCTGCTAACAGATATCAACATTTTAAAATAGTTTTTAATACTTTCACTGATGAAAGGCAAAAGGGTCTTTAGTCTTTATCAGGTAAGGTGATCTTTCCCAGAATTTAAATATTTCCTGTATTTCCAACAACAGAGTTAATTTGCTTAATATTAGCAAGTACTTAACTTCCATAGAGAATTCTGCTCCCCTGATTCCTAAAGAAATCTAGCCAATGCTTGTGCACTTTTAAAGTTCCTTGGAGACTCTCTAAATACATTATAACCATTGTAATTTATATAAAAGGAGCAGAAGCAACTTCATTAATTTTCTCTCCTACATACCAGTTGCTTCTATTTCAAAGATATTTCAGAGTCCTTACCACACAAGTAAAAGTTTATCTTTATAATTAGTAATTCACATTCATTATTAAAACCACAGATGTTTGAAATTATCAATATACTCCACTTCTCTGGCTTTGTACTTCAAATCATCAGTATTTACCAAGTATATGCCAGATAATACTCTAGGTGCTAGAAATAAAGCAAGGAACACATCAGATAAGTTCTCTCTATTCTCTTGGAGTTTACATTCTAGGCTCATTCTTAAAAAAGCAGATCTAGGAAGAAGACAAAATGACATATTTAATACCCCATCCTGAACCTAGTCTTATAAGATAATAAAGGTAGAATACAATGTACTCTACAGATGCAGTCCCTCCCATCTGTAGGAGGTACATTCCAAGACCCCCAGAGAGTGCCTGAAACCACAAATAGTAACGAACTCTATTTATACTATGTTTTTTAATACATACATATCTATGATAAAGTTTAATTTATAAATTAAAAGATTAACAAGAAAATAGAATAATTGTAACAATATACTGTAATAAAAGTTATGTGAATGTGCGTGTGTGTCTCTCTCTCACAAAGCAGAATAAATCTTAATCTTGATAGTGTCACCTGGCAAGAAAATTAAATTGTAGTCAGTTTTAAACACTATCTTATCAATATCTGAACCTCTGCATTTAGCCAACCACACATTACAAAGGTGATTCCCAAGCTATTAAGACTAAGCCTCACTAGCTTAAATCTATCCCATTACCTATTTAGAAGCATGCTAAAAATAAAACATTTAGGTATGCAATGCCTGAAGAACAATTCGAATATACTTCCCTTCTCCCTCTGCCTCACTGATACAGTGTAGACCCTAATCTCCTTGGCAGGCCTCTTCCTCTCTATGTGTCTCTTAAATTCCTCAAGAGTGGATCCTGGGCCTCTTCTCTTCTCCCCCTTTTATGTGAAGTCAAGCAAATTCTTTTTCTCCCCCTCAATGCTTCAATTACCTAATCTTTAATAGTCATGCACAAATCTACATCTTAATTTCCTACATCTCCATGGAGCTAAAAATCTCACTTTCCAATTGCCTACGGCATCTTAAACTGAAAATTGCTAACAGACAACTCACTTATCTTTCTTCAGGAAACTTTCTCCTCTACTTAGGCTGCCTACCTTTTTCTGTTCAGGATATATTATCCTTTCAGAGGCTAGAAACCCAGTCATCTTTGACACTTCACCCTCCCTCACTCACACAATCAATCAGTCCCGTCGATTCCACCCTAAAACCTCCTTGCAAGTGCTACACATGCTAAACAAAGGAAGAGCAGAGTGGTTAAGAGCTCCGAAACCAGACTACACAGGTCTGAATCCTGGATGTCATATAAAAGCCAAGTTACTCTGGGACAAATCGTTTAACCTCTCAGTGATTGTTTCCTTATCTATAAAAAGAATTTAATAGTAGTATCTATCTTATGAGATTCTAGCAAGGGTAAATAATAGATGTAAAGCACTTAAGCCAGCATCTGGCATATGGTAAATCCCCAAAAAGTATTAGTTGTTATTAATTTTATTATTATTACCTAAAAGACAAGTATTCTCAAAGGTTATCCTCCGAGAATGCAATTGGAAAAAATAAAGAAGAGTTAAAAAAAAAAAAAAAACATGAAATTTACTGTAGTCTGGGCTACAAAGTTATGAAAAACACATATCAAAAACAAAATTAAACATCCTAATTTTTGCAATAAAAATAAAAAGGGATAAGCCATTTGAACTACTAAGAGATTCTATAACAATGTATGATTAGAAAGGTTTAGGAATCCCTCAAATGCAATCAAGGTGCCATGGATAAAAAAAGAGGCCAACATAACTATATCATGATAACAACAGAGAAAACTTCTACATAAATAAACAGCACTATAAATGAAAAAAGAACATGATCCTAGAAAGAAAATGGTCTTCTTTATACTCATAAGAAGGGGAGTCAAAAGACAAAATCTGGCAACACTGTGTCCCAGAAAGATGATGTTCCCAATCCACAAACGAGATCCTTTCCCACTGTGGAAAATGATACTCAGACTATTATAAATGGATTATAATGACTAGTAAGAACATCCAGCTCTCCCCCATTCTGATTTTATGCAGAAAAACCATTGTACTTAAAATTTGGTTTTCCACACACATTTGGATGCAGAAGGAGAACAGGCTAATCACCAAAAATGATTATCTAGCCTGCCTAATGTTAATACTTATATTTCACAAGGTAAATTAATGACTCAAATGCCACTTTTTGATCCCCTAAACCATAAGTAATCCTGTTCCTTCTAAAGCCCTTTACTCAGCTACAGCAGTTCTTTCATTTATTCTGCCTCCTTGTCATTAGTTACTTACATGGTTATCTCTTCCACCAGAATATAAGCACCTTCAAGTACTTGAATATTCCTAATTTCTTTTTTGTTTTCCGCAGTTTCCTACTGTGAAAATTTAAGTTGATTCTTAAATGTTTGATAAATGAATTGATGAATAATAGCATTATGTGATTGTTTTCTTCCCAAGACTAAAAAAGTACTTACCTTATTCTTCTCATTTTGAATAATTTCTAATAGCTGGTCTATGTGCCCTTCTTCTATGCATCTTTGGCCAGCTAACTGAAATAGGCCAAAATCTTCTTCTTTAAAGTCTTGCTCTCTTAGGATTTGCTGGAAAAAACAAAACAAACATGTATGCAAATAAAAATTCAATACAATAACTTCTTGATTTAGTTTATCTCTCTGAAAAAAGGAAATCTGTTTAAATTCTAGATAAATTACACATAAATACAGATATGAAAATTAAGATTACCCTAACAAATGCTTTAATGAATGATCCTGAAATCCAGAGTACCAAAGAAATCCATGAAAAAGATCAGTATTAAAATTAAAAAGGTTAGACAAGTATGTCACCTGGAGAAATAATCCAATCTGCCTTCCTGCCCTCATGCTATTTACAAATCAAAAAAAAGCAGGAATTAAAAAAGAATTTGAGTGACTACAAACATAATTAAAAATAATCTGTGCCTGTCCCATATTTTGAAAGGTATTTGATTTTACAAAAACAAAAACAAAAAATTACTTACACATCTCTTTATTATGGATTGAAGTTCCTCCACAGCCATTCCTAGTTGTTCTTCCTAGTTTTGATGCTGAAACGTACTAATATAAAACACTGTTAACTGGGGTATTACATTTAAGCATTCATAAATTGTTTCATTCTGATAGATTAGTAAACACAATATAGTTTTAAAGTTGAAATGTTATTACTGAATGTATGTCAACCTAAAAAAGTTGTTTTTTTAAAAAAGCCCCTATTGCATTTTCCCCCCTATTTCATCTTTTAAGTTTTCTAGGACCACAGTTTTGAAAAATATCTTAAAGGTGCGGCGGAGGGTGGGGGGGGCACTCCCAAGGGGCGAGGCAAATACGGACTAAAGAGCTTTAAAAAAACAAAGTATTTCCTTCCTGAAAAAAAATTTCTAAAAAGTGGACTTGAAATCAAAATTCTAATCATTAGGGGATTTTTTATTTTTTAATGTCCAACTTGAGAAAAATTAGGTTGCAACACAAAACTAAGTCATCCAAAAGAGGTGAAGGTTCAGATGCCCTCCACCTTATTTCTTTCCAGGTGTTGCAGTCCCCCAAAGTAATCAATCAAATCAGTGACTGTATCACACGGGGACAAGGCAATCCGCGGCCCTCCGGAGGAGGACACCAATCCGCACCCGCAGACCAGCTTTACTCCCGGCAGGAAGGCTCGGCCCCAAGCCCCAAGTAGGTGCACGGGTCAGCCGGGTCCTCAAGGCAGCGCGTTTGAAGGAGGATAACACCACAGCGCGCGTGCGGACTGCATCCAGAAGGAGCCATTTCTCCCGATTCCTGCTAGCCTAGGCGTTTGGGCCCCACCACTTGGCGGGGCCTGGTCGCCCCGTGGCACCGAGTCCTCCACGGCTCCCGGCCAACCGCGCCCCGCAGCCACCCCAGACCTCTCCGCGAGCCCACTTACCAGCCAGACCTGGAGCCCTTCTCAGCCCCGACCACCTCCGGCCGCGCTGAACGCTCTCGTGGCCCCGCCCCGGTCCCGCCCCGCGTACGCGTGGGGAGGCGGAGCTTCCAGGGGAAACGCCGGAGCAAGTCTCGGCGCTTTTGACTGCTGTTCCCCATGGCTGACTGGGTCCCCATGGCGTCGCGTTCCGTCGGCCGCAAGGCCGGGGCTCACCGCTCCTCCCGAAACGCCGCAGGTAGGAAAAGGGCTTTTTCCACTTTGGGACCCTGAGAACTGGGCCCAGACCAAGGCGCGCAGGGCGCTCCCGATAAGCTGCCCCACGGGAGGGGACCTCTTGCGTAGAAAACGCCAAGAAGGAGCTTCCCACCGCCGTCCTGGCACCTTCTGGGAAAGATCTCCCGGTTCGACCCTTTACACAAATGTTATAAGATTTTCCCCAGACTCTGAGAAGAAGGGCAAAGGAGATGCTATGGCCCAGAGTAGGGGTCCCAGGCTGGGCAAGGGACCAGTGCAGCGTCAGCGGGCCGTGTGCAGTTGGCCTTGAACCTAGGACCGGTCCTCCTCCCACACTGCTTTGGTGCGGGTTTTCTGAGGCCTGGGACGCCCCTCTTCCCTCGGGAGCGAATATTTGGGAAATCGAGAGAGATTTCTCTCCAAAAAGTACCGAGGTCTCAGATTTACAGGAGTGCTTTATTAACTAAGCAACGGTGATAACATCAGAAAATTCAATCCCAAAAGAGATACGTTTTAACCAAGAAAATTTAGCGTAATCAATTAACAAAAACAAATTTAATTCTCTTCCTATTTCTTTTTAATTTATATACAGGATTGGAAATAAATGTGTAGAAAAGAAGAAAAGATGGTGTACAGTTTGTTATTTGGGCAGGAATCTATCCTGTACCTAGTGTGTTTGTGTAGACTTGACGTACTATGGTCATAAATGGCCTAACCAGGGGGATCCTTCTGAGAAATGCTTCGTTAGGTGATTTCATTGTTGTGTATCACAGTACGTACTTACACAAACCTAGATGGCGTAGCCCGCTACACACTTAGGCTGTATGGCATAGCCTATTGCTCCTAGGCTAGAAACTTGTACAGCATGTTACTGCACTGAATACTGTAGGCAATTGGAACACAATAGTATTTGTGTATCTAAACATAGAAAAAGTACAATGAAAATGTAGTATTATAATCTTACAGGATCACCTTCTATATGCAGTCCATGGCTTATGAAAACATGATTATGTGGCACATGACTGTTTGTTTGTTTTTTAATTGTAGGTACTAAACAGGCAAGTGCTTTGAAACAAGATTCTAAAAGGTATGAGAACTATTTGGATAACTGCATTCATTTCTCTATCTCATATTATTTGAAGCAATTTGAAAACAATCATGGTTACTTTTTTTAGAGAAAAATTGTGAGAAGAAAAGGGAAGATCTGGGAAGCACTACTATAAATTCTCACATAGACTCCAGGCTTTAAGAAAACTGAACTAGACACTTACACTAACTGCTAGTGGTGGTTATGAGTATGGCTAGAAAGGTGTCTGTGGGAACAAACATTCCTGAAATAACCAGGTATTCCTTTTTCACCTCTTTAGGTATATTCTTCTTTTATTGTGTTTTTTTTTTCTCTCTGGACAATGCCAGAGACTCACTGTCCAAGTTTCTCTTTATTACTCCAAGAAACTTTTTCTGTTCTTTCTTACATCAAGTTTAGATTTTTATCAAGAAGCTGTCCTGGGCTGGGTGCGGTGGCTCACACCTGTAATCCTAGCACTCTGGGAGGCCGAGGTGGGTGGATCACTCAAGGTCAGGAGTTCGAGACCACCCTGAGCAAGAGCGAGACCCCGTCTGTACTAAAAAATAGAAAGAAATGATCTGGACAACTAAAAAAAAAAAAAAATATATATATATATATATATATAAAAAATTAGCCGGGCATGGTGGCACGTGCATGTAGTCCCAGCTACTCGGGAGGCTGAGGCAGGAGGATTGCTTGAGCCCAGGAGTTTGAGGTTGCTGTGAGCTAAGCTGACGCCACGGCACTCACTCTAGCCCCGGCAACAAAGCAAGACTCTGTCTCAAAAAAAAAAAAAGCTGTACTGAGCTGGGCAAGATGGATGACGCTTGTAATCCCAGCACTTTGGGAGACTGAAGGAGGAGGATTTGCTTGAGGCTGGGAATTCAAGACCAGCCTGGGGAACATAGCGAGACTCTCTACAAAACATTAAAAAAAATTGCCAGGCGTGATGGCACACACCTGTAGTCCCAGCTACTGGGGAGGGTAAGGTGGGAGGCTTGCTTGAGCCCAGGTGTTCAAGGTTGCAGTGAGCTGTGATGGTGCCACTGTACTCCAGCCTGAGCAACAGAACAACAAGATACTATCTCATGTCGAAAAAGTTTTCTAGAATAGGAGTAGTCTATGGAGGGAATTAAAAAATATATACCTATGATTTTTCACTTTATCAAGACTCACTCATCTTTTATTGGCTTTGGTCTTAATTTACTATTCTTTTAAAAATTATTTACTGAGTATAAAATATTCTAGGCCTGTGTTAGGCCCTGAGGATATGGTGTTGAACAGAATCGACACAGTTCTTACCTAGTATAACAGAAAAATAATAATACAAATAAATATGTAATTACAAATTGTGTTAGGGGCTATAAAAGAAAAGACTATGATATTAGGAGGAACTAATAACAGAAGTCCAGTTTCATTTTGGGGGTGGCAGCGGGATTGGCTATGGGTTTTCAGGAAAAGACTTCTCTGAGGAAGTAATAAAGTAAGATCTGAAGGCTAAGTAGGTGTTAAGCAAAGAGTAGTGAGGAGAGACCTCCGGCCAGAAGTGACAGTGTGTGTAAAGACCCTGAGATAAGAAAAAGCTTGGCCAGTTCAAAAAAAAGGAGAGATGCCTAGGGTGGTGTGCAGCATTCTGAGGAAAGGAAGAAAAGGTTAGAGAGAGGGGCAGAATTTTGTTCATATAGTACCTAGTAGGCATGGTGAGAAATTTAGATTTTTTCAGTGCAAATAGGAAAACTTTAAGTAATGGAGTAATGAGATTTAAGTTTTAAAACATTAGAAATGGTGATCATCTAGGAATGGAGAAACTGAATGGATCTGAGATATGTTTTAGAGACAATTTCCCTGTGGAGCAGCGTGATTATACTGACTTGGCTTTCAGAAATATTACAAGAGTTAGGTTTAGTTAATACTGATTATGATGGTAATTTGCAACTCTCCTCAACATGCATCTGACCACAAACCTGTAGAGATTATATTTCCTACAATTCGAGGAATGTAGATAAGCTGAAATTTATTTTCAGCAGATCATCCAGGGTCGTGAAATAATTAAAAATCCATAGGGACCTATGTGATTCTTCCTGATAAAAAGAAAAAAAAATTCATGGGGAGCCAGGCATGTACCCATCTGTGGTCCCAGCCACTGGGGAGGCTGAGATGGAAGGATAGCTTGAGCCCAGGAGTTCAAGGCCATCCTGAAAAATATAACAGTACCCAATTTCAAAAAAAAAAAAAAAAAAAATCCATGGGGTAACCAGTTGTTGAGGTAATGACTCACCCTCTATAAATTTATTCTAACTGAAAAATACTTCTGTAGTCAATCCAGCTGAATACTTTTAAGACAGGCCGGGCACGGTGGCTCACACCTGTAATTCCAACACTGGGAGGCTGAGGTGGGAGGATTGTTTGAGCCCAGGAGTTTGAGACAGCCTGGGCAACATAGCGAGAACCTGTCTCTACCAAACATAAAGACAAATGAGCCAGGCGTGGTGGTGTGCACCTGTAGTTCCAGCTACTCAGGAGGCTGAAGTGGGAGGATTGTTTGAGCCCAGAAGGTCAAGGTTACAGTGAGCTATGATTGTGCCACTGCACTCCAGCCTGGGTGACAGAGCAAGACCCTATCTCTTTAAAAAAAAAAAAAAAAAAAAAAAAAAAAAAAAAAAAAAAAAAAAAAAAAAAAAAAAAAAAAAAAAAAAAAAAAAAAAACACAGACATTGAAGAGATTTGCAAAATATAAAACAATTCCACTCTCCTTACTAATTTTTTCATTTAAAAATGTTACTAGGCTGGGCATGGTGGCTCACGCCTGTAATCCCAGTACTCTGGGAGGCCAAGGCAGGCAGATTGTTTGAGCTCAGGAGTTCAAAACCAGCCTGAGCAAGAGCGAGACCCCGTCTCTACTAAAAATAGAAAGAAATTAATCAGACAACTAAAATATATAGAAAAAATTAGCCGGGCATGGTGGCGCATGCCTGTAGTCCCAGCTACTCGGGAGGCTGAGGCAGGATTGCTTGAGCCCAGGAAGTATGAGGTTGCTGTGAGCTAGGCTGACGCCACGGCACTCTAGCCCAGGCAAAAGAGTGAGACACTGTCTCAAAAAAAAAAAAAAATGTTACTAACATGTAATTGGTTAATAAGTGAATTAATAAATGCTTTAAAATTTTCTCAGTTTTAATCCTAGTATGATAAATATTAACAGATATAATCCACATAAGTAAAATCTCTCATTTTAAGAGTATAAAGGAATCCTGAGACCAAAAAGTTTGAGAACTGCTCTTATATACCACATTGCCTATAGTCATTTGAGACAGAGGGCAGCAATGAGACAGTGCTGTCCATGGGAAGCAGCTTTCAGTATTTATCAATTAAAATGAGTCTGGCTGTTACTACAGGATGAGGCAGTTGATGTCTTGAGTCAGCAGTTCCTTAATGCAGGTTATGTACTGATCATAGCTTCTACTGGTAGGCCGCAACATGAGAAAAATAAAAGGAATTTTTCATGAGGCTAAATGTATTCAATATAAAGAACTGCCATTTAATCTGTGTTCATATCTTTTATACTTCTTTGATATAAAAATGACCTTTATGAAATGGGAGAATAGGTGTTACTTGCAAAATTCATTGTTTGCCCTAAATGGCAAAATTAATTGTTGGCAAAACTATGTCAGTCCTCCATATCAGTTTTTGTAAAACATACTGCTCAGGCAAGGAAATTAGAGTTTAAAGTTTTGGAAGTCTATAGGAAGAAAAAGGTTAGCACATTCTAGGTCCAAATATGAGAGCTAGGTTAAGGTCCAGGAGGCCAGCACGGGTAATTCTGGTAGGCAAATGGAAACCAGTGCAGGAAAGAAGCAAATAAGTCACCAAGAGAGTTGGTGTCTTCAGTCTTACGTTAGTGATTCTCAGTCACCTTGAACAGTAAGATTATCTTGGCGCTTTTAAGAAAATACATTGTTATTTCCAGTGTATTTTCTTAGGCCACATCCTCAGACATTCTCACTTAATTAGCCTGTAATGGGGCCTAGGCACAGAACCTTTTTTTTTTTTTTAATCTCAGGTGATCCTAATGTGCAACTGGGATTGAGAATCACTGTCCTATGGGCCATCGTTTGATCAGATGGCCTCTGCTTTTATGTTCCATAATGTGTAGGGGCCAGCAAAGGCTGACAAGAGTCCCACTGATGACAAGGACAGGCAATCCTAGGAAGATTTTTATTTTTCTAAACCACACAATCATATCAATATAGTTATTTAACCAGAATTCACAACAAAAGTAAACACTCCTTTACAAATGCGACTCTGTCCTGTCAAACTGGGCCATCAGTTAACTTTTGGGACTGGACACAAATTTTTACTTACAAGAACAGCCAAAGTCATCTTTTTTTCACTCGAATCTATACTGTTTTCTGGCTCCTTATCAGAGGAAAAGCCTCCCTTTTTAGGTATACCTGGGCATGATAGAGTATAAACTCTAACTGGCCAAAAAATTCCACTTCCTTTTTTCTATAGGAATCCCTAAGTGCTTCCTTGTGCTCTGAGCCCTGGAAATAATCATGTTATGACAGATTTCTATGTATACAATGCAACAAATAGCAGTGTTTCCATTTTGAAAAGTATTGGATCAAAAGTAACAGCATTTAAAAATATAAATTTAATTTAAGTGGCAACCATGATGGTTATAATTAGATTAACTTTCTCATTCAAATTCTAGGAAAGCAGAACTAGAAGCAACTGTGAGAAAGAAGATCGAGTTTGAGAGAAAAGCTCTACATATTGTTGAACAGCTTTTAGAAGAGAATATTACAGAAGACTTCCTAATGGAGTGTGTATGTATTGACAAATTATTAGTTTTATAGTATGACATCTTTTAATCTGGATAACATGAAATTTATTAGGATTATTAAAATCTTTGAGTCTGTTCTCAATCATCAGATGCAGGTAAAATGCTATATAATTTGCACATTTAAAAATAATCAGCTATCCATCCCCCAGATGTCTCTAAGCTCTGACTGGGGTGGGGGGCAGTAAGGGCAATGTAACCTAAACATTTGTATCCCCATAATATGCAGAAATAAAATAAAAACAAAACAAAAAATACTATAACACACAGGTGGGAATAAAGGAAAACAAGGTAATTATGCAAAAAAGTAGAAGGTCTTTCTGCCTACATTTTAAAACCATGTTCTAAAAACATCAGAAAGCTGCTTTATGCTTAATACAAAGCACTCTTAATAGCAATGAGAAAAAGATTTCTCAGCTGTCACTGAGCTTCAATTACAACATGCAGGAGAAAGGGAAAAAAAAAATCAGCTATCATGCATCCCTTGTATAGTGACCTTAAAATGCACTAATGAAAAAAATATAATAAGTACACAGCAAGGTGACTATATTAACAATAATGTATATTTCAAAATTATTAGAAGAGTGGACTTTATTCTCACCAAAAAGAAATGAAGTGTGTGAAACAGTGGATATGTTAATTAGCCTGATTTGCTCATTCCACAATATATGCATGTATCAAAATGTCACATACCCCACAAATATAATTATTATCAATCAAAACTAAAAAGGAAAAAGAAAAATAAGTATATTTGACCCCTTAGTTGTAGTTCTTTTAACCAGTCTACTAATATCATTTGATTTTCCTCAGTTTGCACTAGTGATCACAATGTCAGTTTTCTATATTCTGTGTTATACTATTTAAAGTAACAGAAGATTATTGTTTTTGTTAGTGTTCATTCCATTAATTTTGATATTTTAAAAACCTGAAATATGCCTGTAATCCTAGCACTCTGGGAGGTTGAGGCAGGAGGATTGCTTGAGCTCAGGAATTCGAGACCAGCCTGAGCAAGAGTGAGACTCCATCTCTACTAAAAATAGAAAAAATTAGCCAGGCATCATGGTGCATGCCTGTAGTCCCAGCTACTCAGAAGGCTGAGGCAGGAGGATGGCTTGAGCCCAGGAGTTTGAGGTTGCTGTGAGCTAGGCTGATGCCATGCACTCTAGCCTGGGCAACAAAGAGAGACTCTGTCTCAAAAAAAAAAAAAAGCCTGAAATATAGATCATTTATGATTTAACATAAAACAATAGAATTATAATCTATATTAAAATTTTTGTATTTTTAAACAGCTTTATTGCATTAAAATTTTGAATGGAAATTTCTTTTATAGCCTCATAATCCTTAGGAGAAAAAATTAAGACTCAGAACTTCTATTGCAAAAATAATTCTTTTTTTTTTTTTTTGAGACAGAGTCTCACTGTGTTGCCCGGGCTAGAGTGCTGTGGTGGCAGCCTAGCTCACAGCAACCTCAAACTCCTGGGCTCAAGCGATCCTCCTGCCTCAGCCTCCCGAGTAGCTGGGACTACAGGCATGTGCCACCATGCCCGGCTAATTTTTTTTTTCTATATATTTTTAGTTGTCCGATTAATTTCATTCTATTTTTCGTAGAGATGGGGTCTCGCTCTTGCTCAGGCTGGTTTTGAACTCCTGAGCTCAAACAATCCACCCGCCTTGGCCTCCCAGAGTGCTAGGATTACAGGCGTGAGCCACCGCGCCCGGCTGCAAAATAATTCTTAATGTGGTTCAGAGATTTTTCTAAACAGGAATATGAACATGACAGTATTTAAAATGATATTGGTAATTGCATTAGAATCTACGTTTACGGTGACACCAGAGAAGACAAAAACAAACCAAATACACGTATGCTTCATTTGAAACAAAAAACTTACATCACTCTCAATAAAAAGTATTTCAGTGCTATGAAAACAGAAAAACTTGTTAAAAAGATCTCAAAGTTATAAAACAAGAATTGAGATTATTTGAACATGAAGATGTCAAAGGAAAATATTTGGTGTTACCTTATAACCGTCTCCTCACCTCTACTCATTCTGTACAGTTTTTTCAGCAGTAGGAAGATTTTGCCCAGTATTTGTTTGGGAGTCACAATGACACCTTGGAAATACTTTGTTTTTTAAGGTTGTGCTTTTAAAAAATAGGTAAAATTATATTTTATTACTTTATGTAGTTTGGTTTTTTCAATAATGCTTTTTTAAAATAAAAGATACTATCATCATTTAGCTTTGGTATAGCAATAGTAACACTTCTCCTGTCTTAGAATTATTTCGTAAACTATTTAATCCACAAAGATGCATAGTCTACTGTGACAGAAGTTCTTGTTTTGTTTTTAGTAATAACTAACGTTTTTTGAATGTTTACTATATGTTGAGCACTTCTTTAAGTGCTTTTCCTTTATTTTTGTCCTCCAATTCTGACTTCAAACTTATGCAGTAGGTGCTATTGTTAACCCTATGTTTTCAGATGAGAGAGATGAGGATTAGAGAGCTGATAAATGAACTCTTCCATTAATCTGGGAGGAAATGCCCCTCTCATTTCATTATAGGGGAAGTTCATCTCACCTGCTCACTACAGAGATGTCGTGGATGAACGTTCTATTGTCAAACTCTGTGGTTATCCTTTATGTCAGAAGAGGCTGGGAATTGTAAGTAACTCCTTTTTTAAAAAAGATATACAGGTGTTTGTTTATTTTGTTTAGCAAAATACTTTGTAGTAAGATAAAAAATGAAACCTGAGGTCATTAACTAATCGACATGGGTTGGCCAAAGGTATGATGTAATTGACTTAATCTCATAAAGTTCACGTTTATTACTTGGATTCTTTAGTAAAGAGTACTTTCTTTTCTTTAGGTACCAAAACAGAAATATAAAATTTCTACCAAAACCAATAAAGTCTATGATATTACTGAAAGAAAGGTAAGTTTAAAAGCTATTTTCAATGTGGCAATAAATCTTTAATGATACATAGGATTCTAAGAATAACTGTTTAAAATCTTACCTGTTAGAAAGAAAATAGCCATGTTAAAAGTTTGGGTGTTTTTTGGTAAATATTTCAATCACCATATTAAAAAGTTCTTCGCTTAAGCTTTAGTTAAGACTTGAACGTTAAAAAATTAAAAATGCATATTGGCACAAATCTAGGCAAGTAAATCATGGAACAGAATTGAGAGCCAGTAACAGACTCGCCACATACATGGACACTTGATAAATGACAATGGGAGTATTGCAGATAAGTGGAGAAAGGATGGAATTTTCAATAAATAGTACTGGCACAATTATTTATCCAGATGGAAAAAAATGAATATTGACCGCTATCTCAGTCTGCATACAAAGATCAATTTTAGGTAGTTTAAAGACCTAAATGTAAAAGATAAACTTTTTTGAAGATAATATGGGAGAATATAAACTTGGGGTAGAGAGACTTCCTTAAATAAGATAGAAAATTACAGCCTACAGAGGAAAAACTGATAAATGTTTCTACATTAAAATGTAAAACTTTTATTCATCTGAAGATTCTAAAAAGGAGTGAAAAGATAAGCCATAAATCATAAGAAGTTATATTCCCCACATGTAACTGACCACAGATTCATATGTAGAATATGTAATCTATAAGAAAAACACAAAAGAGAAAAATTCAACACAAAGAGAAAAATTCTACACAAGGAATTTGAATGGCTAATGAACATATGAAAAAACAATGTAATCAGGTAAGTAGCAAATAAAAACACAATTGAGTTACATTTTCACAGCCCCCAAAGTAGCAAAATTATAAAAATCTGACAATATTAGTAACTCTTTATACTGCTGGTGGAAATAAAAATTGGTACCACCTTTTTGAGAAACTGGCATCTCATAAAGTCGGTTTTGCACATTCTTTATGACCAAGTATATCTATTTCTTGGTATATACTCTAAAGAAATTCTTACCCCTGTTCACCAGTATATATGTATAAGAATGCTTATAGCTGTATAAACAGAATGTGCTATATACATACATAATGTACAATGGAATATTATTTAGCCTTAAAAAATGAAAATTCTGACACATGCTACAAGATGGGTGAACCTTGAAGACATTGCGCTAAGTGAAATATGCCGGCACAAATGAATAAACATTGTGTGATTCCACTTATACGAGATACCTAAAGTAGTCAAATTCATAGAGACAGAAAGTAGAATGATCACTGACGGAGGTCGGGATGGGGAGTTATTGTTAGATGGTATTGTTTTATAAGGTGAAAAGAGTTATAAAGTTGAATGGCGGTGATGGTTGCACAACAGTGTGAAAGTAATTAATGCCACTGAACTATATACTTGAAAATGGTCAAGGTGATAACTTTTATGTATATTTTACCACAATTTTTAAAAAATTAATTGTAAAAGAAATGTTCATAGTTACATTTCTGTAGTGATAAAAAAATTAGAAACTCAATTGTCAATAATCAGTAAAGTGTAATATACTAACACAACAGAATGTAATACACAAAACAAGCTACAACATGAATGAATCTTAAAAAACGTAATTTTCAACAAAAGGCAAGAATATATTAAAATGTTATTCCATTTAGGTAAAGTTTAAAAATAAGCAAAACTGGATGATATGTTCTATAAGGCTAAAGAAAAGCCAGGGAATGATTAATACCAAATACATGGTAGAGCTTACCTCTGGGGGAAGTGGAGGGCGATGCAGCACATAGAGGCCTTCGAAGGTACTATACCTGACTTCTTACCTTGAGTGGTAGATTAGTAGGTTTTCATTTATTATTTGAACTATACATTTATGTTTTATACTCTCTTTTGTATATAGGTTATTTCACAATAAGAAAAAAAAAACTAGTTTTAAAATGTTCTTTTCAGTCTTTTTGCAGCAATTTTTGTTATCAAGCATCTAAGTTTTTTGAAGCACAAATTCCAAAAACTCCAGTGTGGGTTCGAGAAGAAGAGAGGTAATTTAAATCATTTATGTATACATATTTGTTTATATATTCTAATAATTTCTTTCTGCTTTTTGAGATAGGCTGAGAGTAGGTGTAGTTTTCTGTAGAATGTTGGCATTTTACACATTTTAATTGCAGAGAAATGGTTATATTTTAAGCATAGCTGTTAAGGATTTTACACTTAAAATCAGAAAATTCATACATACAAATGTTATTTGTTTGCTGTTTTAGCTTTAATCAGAAAACCAGAACTTTGGTCTACTATGCCTCTTATGTCTATGAATCCTGATAATATAATAAACCTGGAGTAAGAATGTTGAATTTTTTCAGAGGATACTGGGTCTTGGGATCCTAGTAAACTCACTTTGCTGTGAGGAAACTATGTACTAAGATTGAAAAGTTCAGGTTACTAATTCATTTGATCTTTATTAAAATCAGTACAATATTTTATAAATTTATAAATTTAAAGAAAGCCAATTAAAAAGTCTTTTTTTTTTTTTTTTAAAAAAGGTTTATAGGCATTCCTGGAGTTTTGCCTCTTGGGAAATACTTAAACACTTCCAACATTACTGTATGCTAAAGTTGAGAAAATTTATTGAGGGTGAAGTGGCATAATAACATAACAAAGATAACAAAAAATTATTGTTGAGGTAATTAAACATTGTCTAGAAATTCCAAAGGCTTAATGAGATAATAAATAATTCATGTTTAAAAGAGAATATTGTAACAACACAAGGCAGTGTTATTTATAGGATAGGATGTATGCTAAATAAATGTAATGACTTAAACACAATGAGATGCAGGTTAAATAAAGATCTTCGCCTCAAAAAAACAAACAAAAAAGACCTCTTAAAGTCTTAGACAAAAGTGATATGACACCACCCTTAATTCAGGTAACATCAGTTGTATTGATGATAGTACCTTTGATGGCAGACACCTCTGCCTGCCAATCCAATCCTGTGTGGTTTTGAATATGTAAAATGTACTACCCTATGGCCTTTGTTAATTGAATTAAACATAATGACTAAATTGTTGATCATTTCACCACCAGCCTGTCAGCTTTCTTGCTTAGAGGATAAAAGATTGTGGCATTGTCCAAGGTGACTGGAAAGCTAAGAGCACCTTTTTACTTATCACTCTCTTTTCCTCCTTTTTAAATATTTCTTTCAACGGAGCTGCCCATTGTCGCCTCCGCCCTCTGACGGCAACATGTTCCATTCCCCACTACCACCAGTGTTTGCCAGATTATCCTTAACTTTGCTTCCAAAGATATTTACTTCTTAAATTTAACTCTGTGCCATTCTCATATCTACTTCAACTGCTTCAAAACCATTTACCAATCCACCTTTCCTGCCATCTCTGTTTTCTTCAAACGTAGTTATTGGTACTTCCTTTAGCTAATTTAAGGTTAGAGTTCTTCCCTCTAACGTTTTCATAAAATTTTGTCATCCTGTATTGAGAATGCCTGCTTTTTCCTAGAACTTGAAGCTCTGTCACTTTATATTTGTGGTTCTTGAAATTCTACCTTATCTATATACCATTCCTTATCTCACTAAAAAAGAAAGATCAAAATGGCCTTTCTTTCTCTAATCTAAACTAATGAACTTAATTTACATTCAGAGTGTGCAGTATGTGTTTAGTATTTGGCAGGCTACACGTACGTGTACACACACATACACACACACACACATATATATATATAAAAATAAAACCTAACCTGTGCGTTTAACAATCATTGGGATGGTAGAACAAATACATGAGTGAAACAATTTTGTACAGACTTTAATGGGAATCTGTAATGTAAATTAACAAGGCTAGGATATTACATAATGAGAAACTGTAAGCAAAAGTGAAAAAATAAATTCATGGGAATGGGTTGAGGTATTGAACATTGGCCCCTTGAAATAAAGGGTATATGGTGGGACAAAATATGATAGGCAAGTAACGGGGGCTGGGCTAAGTCTGGTATATACTCAAGTACTGAGGAGCCATCTAACATTTTTTGAGCAGAACTAAATCTAGTATTGGTGTACAAAATGAATTAAAGAAGAAAGAAGCATAATTAAAGAGCTGAAAGGGTCCTTAGATTTAATGCAACCCCTTCATTAAAGAAGTTCAGAAAGATTAAGTGTATTTCTAAAGCTAGTGATAGATTCTAAATGAGACCGGGATTCTATTCATCATATTCCACTTGATTAGAAGAAACCAGTGAGTAACCTATAAATATACATTTGTCCCATTGTATAGTGTAACTAGAGCCCTTAATTATGTATAACACTTGTAAGTTTATAACCGTATCAGTATCTTTTATATCTGGATGAATCAATGTTACTTTAAATTCTTAGGGACAGGGATTATGCCAGTGTTATTTAATCCACTAGAGGTCACTGTTTTTTCAAAGAGATTGATTTTTTTTTTTTAATGTGTGCTAAGGGTCAGAATTCTAGTATTTGGTATTTTAAAAAGTTGTCTACCTATTATACATTTAAGCTCTACAGAAATGTGATATTTTAAAGAAAGTCTGTTCACGTATGGTATGGGGTACAACATTCAGAACCGATCTTTATTTTTTTTTATTTTTCTTTTTTCGGGACAGGGTCTTTTTTTGGGGGGGACAGGGTCTTTGCAGTGGTGTCATCATAGCTCACTGCAACCTCAAACTCCTGGGCTCAAGCAATCCACCTGCCTCAGCCTCCCAAGTAGCTGGGACTATAGGTATGCGTCACTGTGCCCAGCTAACTCATCTTCTTTTAAAGGGGAGAAAATGGCTTCTTTAAATTGGCAGCATTTAGTGCAGCATTTAATGCAGACATATTTTTATTAGCTGATAGTAAGTCATCATAATACATAATAAATTGCATCATAATGGTAATTTTAATAATTTTAAAATAAGAATAAATTTTAAAATCCAAAGAATTAATTAGATATCTTATTGCAATGACTTCTAAACTTTTTGATCATTATAATAAATGCATTTTTACATTATGATCCAGTATATGCATGTAACTGATATAAAAGTTTTATGAAAAAATGTTTATCATCACTATATGAAATGCCTTTGATATTATGTACTCTTTTGCTTTTTTTAAATGCTGGCAGCCACTCACATTATTGATTAGTCCTGATTGCAGTTTGAAGAGCATGGTTTTGTTGGCTCTAGCTCGGGTTTTTAGTTGTTTTACTATAGGAAAGTCACTTCTCAACACTAGGTCTCAGCTTCCTTATTTGTAAAAGGAGAAAATTGCATTTAACCTCTTAGTTCCCTTTAGTTCTAATGTTTTACACTTCTAAGTCAATTGTGTCTTTAGTCACTGCCACTATAGTGAAAGTTTTCTAGATAAGGAAATGCCTTTTTTATAAAAATGGTGAAAATTAAAATTATCAGCATAAGACTAAAGAAACGCTACCTTGTAGGAAACTTTGCCCAGAATTTAGAATAGAGTTACCGACTTTACTAATTTCAACTCTTTAGTCTGTAAAGATGGAAGGCTGATAAAGGATTGGATCAAAGTTTTTGAATTTTAAAGAACAGCCAGGGATGTTTTAGAATTATGTCCTGAATAATTTGAACTTGACATCTTTGATACCATGATCTTACATACTATTTGGAAAGAGAATATTGAATTTGACCCAATTTGGTCTTTCTTACATTATTGTGAAAGCTAGTACAGGCATATTTTGGAGATATTGCAGGTCTGGTTCCACACCACCGCAATAAAGTTATTATCGCAACAAAGCGAGTCACATGAATTTTTTGGTTTCCCAATACATATAAAAGTTATGTTTACACTATACTATGGTCTGTTAAGTGTGTAGTAGCATTATGTCTAAAAAAAAAAAAAAAGATGTGCATACCTTAACTTAAAATCATTTTGCTGTTAAAAAATGCTAACAATAATCTGAGCCTTCAGTGAGCTGTAATCTTTTTGCTGGTGGAGGGTCTTCCCTCAGTGTTGATGGGGGTGGTAGTTGCTGAAGGTCAGGTTGGCTGTGGCAATTTCCTGAAATAAGACAGCAATGAAATTTGCTGCGTTGATTGACTCTTCCTTTCATGAAAGATTTCTCTGTATCAAATGCTGTTTGATAGCATGTTATCCATGGTAGACCTTTCAGAACTGCAGTCAGTCCTCTTAACCCCTCCCACTGCTTTATCAACTAAGTTTATGGAGTATTCTAAATCCTTTGTTGCCATTTCAACAATGTTCACAGCATCTTCACCAGGAGTAGATTCCATCTCAAGAAACCACTTTCTTTGTTCATTCATAAGAAGCAACTCCTCATCTGTTCAAGTTTTATCATGCGATTGCAGCAATCCAGTCACATTTTCAAGTTCCACTTCTGTTTCTAATTGTCTTGATATTTCCACCATATCCGCAGTGACTTTTTCCACTGATGTCCTGAACCTCTCAAAGCCATTCATGAGGTTGAGAATCAACTTCTTCCAAACTTCTGTTAATGTTGACATTTTGACCTCTTCTCATGAATCACAAATGTTCTTAATGGTATCTAGAATAGTAAGTGAATCCTTTCCAGAAGGATTTCAGTTTACTTTGCCCAAATCCATCAGAGGAATCACTATGGCAACTATGGTCTTACAAAATGTGTGTCTTAAATAATAAGACCTGAAAATCGAAATGACTCCTTGATTCATGGGCTCTAGAATGGATGTTGTGTTAGCAGGCGTAAAAACAACATTAATCTCCTTGTATATCTCCATCAGAGCTCTTGGGCAACTAGGTGCATTGCCAATGAGCAGTAATATTTTGAAAGGAATCTTGTTTTCTGAGCAATAGGTCTCAACAGTGGGCTTAAAATATTTAATAAACCATGCTATAAGCAGATGTGCTGTCATCCAGGCTTTGTTGTTCCATTTATAGAGCACAGGCAGAGTAGATTTAGCATAATTCTTAAGGGCCCTAGGATTTTCAGAATGGTATATGAGCTCCTGCTTCAACTTAAAGTGACCAGCTGCATTAGCCCCTAACAAGAGGGTCAGCCTGTCCTTTGAAGTTTTGAAGCCAGGCATTGGCTTCTCTCTAGCTGTGAAAGCCCTAGATGGCATCTTCTTCCAACATAAGACTTCTTTTTCTACATTAAAAATCTGTTGTTTAGTGTAGCCACCTTCATCGGTGATCTTAGCTAGATCTTCTGGGATAACTTGCTATAGCTTCTGTAATGCATCAGCACTTGCAGCTTCAGCTTGCACTTTCACATTATGGAAATGGCTTCTTTCCCTAACTGTCATGAACTAACCTCTGCTAGCTTCAGAGTTTTCTTCTGCAGCTTCCTCACCTCTGTCAGCCTTTGTAGAATTGAAGAGAGTTGAGGCCTTGCTCTGGATTAGTCTTTGGCTTTAGGAAGCATTGGCTGGTTTGACCTTCCATCCAGAACGCTAAAATTTTCTCTATAACAGCAATATGGCTGTTACACTTTCTTATCATTCTTGTGTTCACAGAAGTAACATTTTTAATTTCCTTCAAGAACTTTTCCTTTGTATTCACAACTTGGCTGTTTGTGCAAAAGACCTAACTTTCGGCTGTCTCTTTAGACATACCTTCCTCATTAAGCTTAATTATTTCTAGCTTTTAATTTAAAGTGAAAGATGTGTGACTTTTCTTTCACTTGAACACTTAGAGTCCATTATAGAGTTATTAACTGGCCTAATTTCAATATTGTTGTCTCTCAGGAAATAAGAAGGCCCAAGCAAAGGGAGAGAGATGGGGGAACAGCCAGTTGGTGGAGAAGTCAGAACACACAACATGTATCGATTATTTGCCATCTTATTTAGGCGTGGTTCATGGCACCCAAAACAATTCCAACAGAACATCAAAGATCACCAATCACAGATCACCATAACAGATATAATAATGAAAAAGTTTGAAATATTGTAAGTTATCAAAATGTGACACAGAAACACAAAGTAAGCACATTTTTTTGGAAAAATGGCACCAATAAACTTGCTCAACACTGTTGCCACAAACCTTTAACTTGTTAAAAATACAGTATCTGAAAAGTACAATAAAGCAAAGCATAATAAAATGAGGTATGCCTGTATAAATTTATTTACCAGATTCTAAAATACTAAAATGTACTATCCCTTAAAATTTATAGGATATTACTTTATACCACAGAAGCTCACTACCTCATGGGTACAGATGGATTTAAGAAAGATTTAGACAAATTGATGAATTCTAGCTCCATGCTTTTTTCAAGGCTTTGGAGTCAGAAAGGGCCTTGAAGGTTTTCTAGTGCCTCATTTTTAAGGTAAGAAAAAAACATCTGGAGTGTACCCTTAATATGGAGAGTAGCAGTGCTTCTCACAAAATGTCTCCTGACACCCTTTTAGAGACAAAACATTGACCTAGAATGGTCTGGGTCATGACGCAGTATGATACTTCTCATGTTGTAAGTTAGAAATTTTCACCCACTTGGTGACCAGAAACAGACCACATATAGTTTTGTTACTCTGACACATTGTGCTCATTTAGATAATCATATAGTTGTATGTATAAATCCTGTTTGCTTAAACGTAGGCTCTGACAAGCCTTTGAAGGAGGGAAGTTTTTTTGAATTGTAACCTAAAATCAAATCTAAGAGGGAAGGACAAATACTGAAAATCAAATTATGATTTTAAAGATCATATTGAGGTGAATGGTTAATGCTGACTGAGCTAAAAGCGCCATCATGTGGCCCAGAGTAGGGGATTTTCACACATTGCTTCTTGGCAATAAACATAGAATCTCAGAGGTGCGGAAGCCAAAAACCTCTGCAGAACAATTATAACCTCTTCCTGAACAGCCACTTCTGTTGCTTGGTATACAGAATAAAAGGTTTCTGAAACAAGTTTTAACATGTCTCAAAATATATTTGAAAAATTTCCACCACAGAGGGGAATCGTAGCCTGTTGTTCTATTTTATTTATAATATACACATTCTAAATGACATATGTATACACACACACATATATGTACATACATCCACAATATTTAGGGCATAAGTTATTTCTAGTTTTAGATTTACTTTGCTAAAATTAAAATTAATCATCTAATTTATGCCTTAGTGAAAATGCAATGAAAATATTTATGAAGAATCTTAAAGATATTCTTTAGGATGGTTACTGATTTTTGTTTTTTAAATTGAGCTTTTAGGAACTATCTCCAGGGCAACATAAATTGTGAAGAAAGGCATAGAACATACTTGGCTCAAACAGAAATGGCACTTTTAACAAAGAATTTGAATTTCGTCTAAGAAAGGATAGAAAAGAAACAATGTACCTTGGTTCTCATTCTTTCTGAAATAGCACATAGCAAAAACAAACTGAAGTTTTATATTGAACCTTTCACCTAAGACCTCAGTAAACTCAAATCTAGTTTATTTTAATGTCAGGTACTCTTCTTCATTTTATAGATTATGAATCAGGGAGGATATTTAAGGTCACTCATAAAACAGTTAACATCTAGAAACAGTGTTGAGTATAGTTCTCAGAAAAATTAAAGGAGAGGAAAATAGTTTGTAAAGTACATTGGGTTCATATGAGAGGGATTAAGCAAAGGTGGTGTCCTTACAACTTTTTGGGGGTCTTTATTCTAACATTAATTAGAGGCAGCATGACATGGAAAGAGCTTGGACTTTGAAATCAGGCCCAAGTTCAAATCCTAGGTTTATTACTTGTTAGCTGTGTGATCTTAAGAAGTCACTTAACCTCTCAAAATTTTGGTTTCCTCATTTATAAAAATAAAGTTGTAAATTGTGTGAGTATTAAATAATGTCTAAAACCACCTAGCACATAGTTTGGGAAGATGAAAGTACTGAAGAGGGATGGTGATGATAGTTCCACAGTATAAATGTACTTAATGTTACTGCACTGTACACCTAAAAACGTATATTTTTATGTTATTTTACCACAATTAAAAAAAACCCACCTAGTGTATAGTAGGCATTTACTGTATGCTAATTTTCCTCTTGCCTTCTTTAGAGATTGAATTTTCTTTTAATTCTCAAAAAAGATCAAATTTTGTAGGTGGGGATATCTCATAAAACTATCTTAAAATTATATTCATGGTTTACAATAATGTTTACATTTTGATTACCCTTTGATTCAGCCACACTTGGACCTCATTCTTATTTGGAACTATTCTGCCTCCAAGATCTTGAAATAAGAGCTTCCCATCTCTGACCACAACCTTTATCTCATCTGCAGCTATCACTCCCGAGTCTGGTTTGTCACCTCATTTTGACCTCCTGTCTTTATCCTAGCTCTATTCTTCTGAGTTAGCAGAGCCTTATTACATTTGTTTTCTTGTGCTCTCCATCAGCAATTACAGTGTCCTCTCAAACAATCCCAGATTCTTTTCCCCTTAACCTTTTGCTATGTGCACCTTCCCAAGCGCCAGTCATACTTTTGTTTTTGTGCTTAGGTTGCTGAACTTTATCGGGGAAAGTTCTCAAATAAGACGATTGGCACAAATCTGTCTCGTTTAATTCAGTCCTCACGGCATCCCTGGGGAAATACTGTATTACCCATAGCAGTATAGTGACTCACCCAATGACACTTGGTTAGGTATATAGATTTGGGATTTAAACACAAGCCTGCATTCTTTGTATTCCTTTGGCCCTGTTCTCTGCTGTATGCTCACATTTTTTTGTTTGTTTGTTTTTTATTTACTATTTGATACATTCAGACCTTTTCTGCGCTCTCCTTAAACCTTGAATCTGACCCCCAACAAATAGTAGATAATTAAACCTACTTTACTGAAACAATTGAGGGCATCCAGCAGAATCTCCTTCAACGTTATTTTCTACGTATGCGCTCTGACTTCTCTGCCTCCTCTTTGCTAACATAATACCCTCCTCTGTGTTACTGATTCTGTTCTCTCTCCAGGGCCTTGCTTTATAATTTAGTCCTGTTCTTCCTCCTTAAAGATATCCTTTCATACTGATTATTTTCCCTCTACTTTAAAAAAGAAAAAAACTGAAAAATATGCATTAGATTCAGCAGTTGTATGGTAATTGGTGATCTTAGCAAAAGCCATTTCAGGGGAATAATTGGTACAGATTCCAGGAGGCAGAGAGTTAATAACAGGAGATATGGAATTGAAAATGATGCTTACAAACTTCTCTAAAGAGGGCTTATAATGAAATGGGGAAGGGCTGTGTAATTGAAGGACAGGGTTTTTTTTATTTTAAAGGGAGAGAGTAGGTTTAAGCATGATTAGATGCTTAAAAAAAGAAAAAGGAGAGGTTGGTGGAGTAACACCCCAGTATGGGTTCATGGGATTAGCCTCAAATGCCTTTGTATGCAAACTTTATCAGTCTTTATAAGCCTAGCTGAAATGATTCCCCTCTGAAACTTTTCTCCATTGTCTCAGCAGGAAGTTCTTCTTTCTTCTCTGATTTCCTGTAGTATCTCTTATATCTCTCATGGTATTTAACACTTACTCTCTTGAATTCTTTGATCAACAGTGTAATTATCAGGAGCCATACAGTCTGGTTGTGATCCTGGCTTCACCACTTACTAGCTGTGTAATTTGGGCAAATTATTTATTCTCTCTGTACTCAATTTTCTTATCTATAACATGGGATGACAGTAGTAGCCATATCATTGTGATGAGGATTAATATTTGTAAAGCTCTTAGAACATGCATTTTTTTCCTACTAAATTATATGGTCCTTGAGAAAAGGAATTTATTCTTTGTATTACTTAACATTCCCAACAGTCCATACATATAATGATTTTTGGAGGAATTTGTTAAATGATGGAATATATTCTGCATTTGTTAGTGAGCCATTGGGTGTAAGACTCAAATTGAAAATTACTGTATCTGTGCATATATTCTTCCCTATGGTGATACTCAGACCCTAATGTAGGACCAAATGCCAGACAGCTAGCTACATGGTGCTGAATGTTGATAATTTTAGCAAGGATGTGGGATAGGAAGAGTGAGAGAATTGGAAGTAGAAAGAGGAGGAAGTAGTCAACAGGCAATGAAACACTCTATTGTAAACATTAGCACATTATTTAAGCCAGAAAAGCCCTTAATGGGAGTTATAAGTATTCCCTGGAATAGTCAAGTCTCATCACCATCCAAGTGGTATCATTTGTCTTCTTTGAGCAACACCAAAACCAAGGTAGCTTCTGTGACTAGAATTTTAGTGAATGGGAAGCAGTAGGGTAAACAGGATAATAGGAATGCTTGGGAAAGGATCCACCTAGACTGGCTAAGGGACAAAAGAAGAAGAAAAACTAAATTTCTACTTTTAGGAGACTCTCTGCCTGTTGACTTATTTTGTCTTTTCTCTCTAAATTTTTTATTGTTGGTGTTGGGGATTTCTGAACTGCAATAGAATCTCTAGAGTAGGGATGGCAAATATTGGTTTCATCCTGTGAGTGTCCGATATGTGGTACTGAGAAGGAATTTAATGAAAAACAATGCCTTCATCAGTTAGTAGTGTTTCCCATAACTAAGGAGAGGATTGGCCTGAGAGCCTATTCCCTGCAGCGTCTCCTATGCTTGGGACTGAACAAAAGATTAATGTATTATCTGGGCAATAGTTATACAGTTGATGCTGTAATGTTTAATTATATAGAAAACTACTTGAAACACTGACATTTTTGACTGGCAGCCTTTAAATGTCATAACTCAAATGAGTTCTGGTTACATCTGTCCATTTAGCTTGACTTTTTTATTGAAAGTTTTTTTTGCAATGTTGTGGCTTTCAGTACTGCCCCATTTTGGCCTTTGAATGGGATTTATGTTCAGCGCCTTAGCTCTCTTTAGTGTGCACCTAGTTCCTTTTATTTCTCGTTTGTTTAATCTGTTCTGTAGTCTTTAGAAGGTACTTTTGCTGAGTCACTTCAGAATATTTTGCAGAGTTTTTCCATCCTTATGGATTCATTTGCTATTATGTTTGTTTCTCTTTATACTTGGGTTTGTAAGAGCTTTCCCCCCCCCCCTTTTTTTTTGAGACAAAGTCTTGCTCTGTTGCCTGGGCTAGAGTGCCATGGCGTCAGCCTAGCTCACAGCAACGTCAAACTCCTGGGCTCAAGCGATCCTTCTGCCTCAGCCTCCCGAGTAGCTGGGACTACAGGCATGAGCCACCGTGCCTGGCTAATTTTTTTTATATGTATATATTTTTAGTTGTCCAGATCATTTCTTTCTATTTTTTAGTAGAGATGGGGTCTCGCTCTTGCTCAGGCTGGTCTCGAATTCCTGACCTTGAACGATACACCCCCCTTGGCCTCCCCCTTTTTAATATCCATGATGGCCAAGTGTGATTTCTGATATTGCACAGCAAAATTTTTCCTGGAGTTAAATTAAATCACTTGATCTACATAGTTCACATCCACTCTGCAGTATAACTGCTTTCTCAGAAATTAAGGCAAAAAGTCTTATTGGCCATATAAAGAGAGATACAAGCTAGTTATAATCTCTGCCTTCAAGGAGCTTGTGGTCTAGTTGAGAAACCAGACTTAAACATACAAAGAGTAAAACATTTAGGTAATAGTTCTAGTAGTAGGCCATGAAGGAATACATGATTAAATTATATTAATTGTACAGACTATGCAATTAATGACTCTAGAATTTAGAGAAGGGATTTACTAAAGTCCAGGTTAGTCAAGGAAAACTTTATTGGGCCGGTAGAATTAGAACTTAGTCCTGAAATATGAGTAAATTTTGGGTAAGAGAATTATCCAGATTTCTTGTTGATGAGTTTCACATTACTTTGTTCTTTAATTTTATTTCTTAAAAAAATCTTTATGTGAACTGTTCCCTTTTAATTATATTTTCTATTCCATGTAGTTTTAATAAACACTTGAAAGTGTTGGACTTGTCAGTTGCCTTCAGTTTTCTATTTCTGTGTTTTTGTTACAGGCATCCTGATTTTCAGCTGCTAAAGGAAGGACAAAGGTACAGTTGAATCAGTATCACACTTACTTTCTAAATATTCATGTTAATAGAAATGTTAGGAGAGAACCAGGTGATACAAGCTCTTGGACTTCCTGTGCTCATGCATTATGTAAGTGTCCCATTCTAGCCCACACAGAGAAATATTTGACCTATTCAGCTTTTTCTTTTGTGATGGTAAGATGACGTGTTTGATCTGTATGATTTATTGTACAGCTGTTCCTACTGAGGAAGTCTAATTGAACCTGTTGAAATATGACACAAACACAGCCTCCATTTCAGATGCTGTACTTCTTTGTCACCTAGGTTGTGCCAATTACATTTGTTGAAAGGTTTTTATAGTCTTACAGGATTTCAAGACATTATCAATTATCATTATTCAGTTATCAGTCTGAAACAGTGTCTAAAGCATTCGTATAAATTCCAAATTGTGATTTTTTTCCCCTAAATTCTCCTGATGGCATTGCTTGCCCAACCATGGCCATCTCTCAAAACACATCCTTTAACTCTCAGAATAAATGTTCTTGGTTATTAGTCACTGCCTTAGTCACATGGAATTGAACATCAGTAAGAGATATTTATTTATTGATGTATATCTTTAACTTATAGCTTCAAACTACTATAGAAAAATATAATTGCCTCAAAATTCCAAAAGTATGAAATACATGAAAGTTATATTCTAAAATTTTTAAAATTATACCTATTCACATTCCTTCTGATCCAAGAGACCATCCAATGGTTACATAGTCTAGATTCTAACTAAAAAGTGGTATTTAATTCTGAACAGACTTGCCGTCTTTCCTCTATTCCCATCCACTACCTGGCTTTCAACTTTTTTTCCCCCTTATTTTTATATTTTACATTTCGTCCTAGCATGTTTCTTGACCCAAAATCCCCATCCGGATCTTTTATTAAAGTTCTGATATGTATGTTTGCTTGAGAGCAACTGCCCACCTATCCTTGTTCATTTTAAGTTTGTACTGGCAAAGCTACTCTGCCTTCACTCTTTCATAATTCTTAATCTTACTCAAACCTAATCTGAAAATTGGAGAAAATAGTCAAAGGGACTTTTGTTTTTTATTGTTAGCATTCTGTTCTAACTCTGGATTTTCAAATTTAAATATCATTCATTGAAAATGTTGATTTGCCAACTTTATTTTCTGCTATGACTATCCTGTTTTTCATTCTGGTGTTTGCCTGTTCCGTTGCTGTGATTGTTTATATAACATTTTTTTTAAAAAGTTCTGCTTTTGAAAAACTTCATTACCGGCCTCTCAAAAAAATATATGACAAGAATTTTCTGTATGACAATCAACTTGAATTAGAAAATGTTTACCTGGTTGGGCGCAGTTGCTCACACCTGTAATCCTAGCACTTTGGGACGCTGAGGTGGGAGGATTGCTTGAGGCCAGGAGGAGTTCAAGATCAGCCTAGGCAACGTAGCAAGACCCTGTCTCTGTAAAAAATAACAAAAAATTTTTTTTAAAATTGTGCCTGTTGTGGTGGTGCACACCTGTAGTCCCAACTCCTCAGGAAGCTGAGGCATGAGGATCACTTGAGCTCAGGAGTTTGAGGTTGCAGTGAGCTGTGATGGAGCCACTGTACTCTACTTCAGGCAGCAGACTGAGACCCTGTCACAAAAAAAAAAAAAAAAGAAAAATGAAAATGTTTACCCATCTCTTATTATCTTTCAAATCTATACGAAGTTCCTATAATATATTTTTTTGAGAGGGCGGTAATGAAGTTTCAAAAGCAGAACTTTTTTTTAAAAGGTTATATAAACAATCACAGAAACAGAACAGGCAAAAACCAGAATATTTCAGTAGGGTAGAATTAACAAGTATTCTTTTTGCTGAACTCCTTTAACAATTTAAAAATAACTAGGGAGAGAAGACAAGGGAAGAAATAGAAAGAAAACTATATCAAATATATATTAGATATAGAGAAATTATAGGAGTCTTCTGAAATTTATATATCAGAACCTATTGCCTAGGGATTAAAAATGTATACCTTGAAAGTTACAAAATGTAAATACTATGGGACACTTTACTTTCCCGTTATTTTTTTTTATTTGATATTTAGTTATTTTGTTTATCTTTGTTCTACAGTGGCCATTCTGGAGAAGAAGTACAGTTATGCAGTAAAGCCATTAAAACATCAGATATTGACAATTCCAGCCATTTTGAAAAGCAGTGTGAATCTAGTTCTTCTAACACTCATAGTGATAGTAGCAGTGATAATGAGCAAGACTTTGTTTCCTCCATTCTACCAGGAAACAGACCAGATTCAACAAGTAGTAGGCCACAGCTGCACACAAAAAACATAATGAAAAAGAAAGCTTGTCAAAAAGTTAACTCCAAACACAAAGACAAAGAACAGACAGTAGTAGGCGTCACCCAGCAGTTAGGCAATTGCAGATTAAATAGTCAGGAGAAAGCTTCTGCAGGTGAACTTCCTTTACAGAAAGTAAATACTCAGATTTCTTCAAACAGTACTTTGCCTGAGAGATTAAAAGCTTCTGAAAATTCTGAAAATAAATACAATAGGTCAGAAATAACTCTAGTAGGCATAAGTAAGAAAAGTGCTGAGCATTTTAAGAGAAAATTTGCGAAATCGAACCAAATGTCTAGGTCAGTCTCTAGTTCAATCCGGGTGTGTCCTGAAGGTGCAAAGACAAACTTACTTAAAGTTTTGAAGGAGACTTTGATTGAGTGGAAGACAGAAGAAACTTTGAGGTTTTTGTATGGCCAGAATTATGCTTCTGTATGTCTGAAACCCTCTTCAGCCTCTCTGATTAAAGAAGAACTTGATGAAGATGACATAAACTCTGACCCAGATAGTCATTCCCCTGCCTGGAGGGAACCTCAGAACAGCTTGGATGAGTCTTTACCTTTTAGGGGCTCAGATACAGCCATCAAACCATTGCCAAGTTATGAGAACTTGAAAAAAGAAACTGAAAAATTAAATCTAAGGATCAGGGAGTTTTATAGAGGACGATATGTTTTAAATGAAGACACCACCAAATCACAAGACTCAGAAGAGGTATGTCTTAATGATGAGTTTTCCCGGGCTGCTAACATTTGAAAAAACTCACCGTAGCAAAGCTTGGAGCAGGAAGAATACCGAAGAGATCATTGTTAAATTTTTGATGTGATAATTAGTCATTCTACCTTTTGGTTTACAGTGCTATCTCCACTATTTTACAAATAAGTTGAGGTTTGCTCCTGGTAAATTTTCATAAATGTGTAATATTTGTTTCTAATGTAAAAAATAGCCTAAAAAGGTAGTACAAAGTTTTCTTTAAAACTCAACTTCATGTAATAAGTGGACTCTCTGAAGAGGCTTGTTTTTTTCTTTGTTCGTACGTATTCTTTCAGATTTCTACATGGGATGTTTGTGTGTGTTTTTAATGAGACTAAATACAAGAGAGTTGACTTAATAGATGCACAGTAAAATATATGGATAATATTTAGCAAGCATGCCCATTTAAAATATTGTAGACGAAAATAATATAGTTAAACGAGACTTGTTGGGAAATAATAAACAAAGAGAATGGAAAGCACATTCAGATAGACCTAGATTTAAGTATCTACTCTGTCATTTAGTAGCTGTGTGAAAAGTTACTTTCTTGAGTCTATTTGCTCATCTGTAAATGGAACTATTAATAGCTTCTCTTGTGCAATTTTTAGGAGTTTTAAAGATGATGTATGTAAAGCATTTGTTGCAGTATAATTGGGACTCAGTAAATAGTACTTATATGTAGAGACTGAAAATGTGTCACTGAGATTTAGGGAGGAGCTTTTATAATAGTATTTCTGCTACCCATTTTTGATTGATAGGTACTATCTGGGAAATGAAGTCATTTGACATGAAGAGGAGTGGGTAATAACCTTGTTTTTACCACAAAACTTTGATACTAGAGATTTCTCCATAAATTTTAAAAACACATTGGAGATTTAGAAATAGGGTATAGAAGTAGAAATATAGGAAAAATTTAGAAATTTCCTATATTTCTGTAGAATATTGCCTGGTCCAGTACCATACTTGAAATCAGTTCAACTATATTATTAGGCACCATCTAAAACTTATATTAAGCTGGAGGCAGCATTGATCTCTTGTCAATGAGCTGCATAAACCTACCATAAGACATCACTTACTTTATCATTTTTGTGTTTATAAGCCTAAAAAAAAATCCCTGAAATTTATGACTTTTTATACATTTATGTTTTTCCAAAAATGCATAACATTTTAAAACATTTTCATTGAAGTATAACACAAATAGTGTACGTTCACCAAATATTCACATGTGAACACACTCATTGCAATCACTACCCAAGCCAGGAAATAGATCATTGTGAGTAAACTAGAAGACCCATACATGTCCCCTCCTAATCATTACCTCTTTCCAAAATTAATAACTATTATGTTAGCATAGATTAGTTTTGCCAGTTTTTGAACAGTATACATTCTTTGGTGTCCAGTTTATTTCATGCAATATTTTTGAGTCATGTGTGTTGCACATAGCTGTAGTTCATTCATTGCTGCACAGTTTTCCATTGTATTAAGTATACCACAATTTATGTTAGTGGGCATTTAGGCTGTTTCCAGTTTGGGGCTATTAGGAACAATGCTATTACGAACTTGCTTGTATATGTCTCTCTGGTAATGTGCATGCATTTCTGAAGAGTATCTAGGACTGGAATTGCTAGGGTGTTCATATGTGTAACTATATTGAATAATGCCAGTTTTCCAAAATGGTTATACCAGTTTACAGTACTACAGTTTTCACTACTAGAGTATAAGAGTTTCCTTGACTCTGAATCCTCTCCATACCCTCCCTAGTACTTGATATTGTTAGTTTTAGCCATTCTGGTAGTATTGTTTTATAGTTATAATACATTTCTCTGATGATTAATGAATTGAGCACTGTTTCATTTGCTTATTGACCATTTGGACAGTCTCTTTTAAGTCATACCTATTCAAATCTTTTTTCCATTTATATGTTGGAATATCTGGGAATTTTTTTCTTATTCATTTGTAGGAATTCTTCAGGATTCAAGCCCTTTTTCAGTTACATATATTGCAAATATTATCTTCTACTCTGAGACTTACTTGCCCTTTCAATCTCATGAATGGTGTCTTGAGTCTAGTTTATTAATTGTTCCCTTTAGTGACTTATTTAGGAAATCTTTGCTTAGTCCAGATTACTTATCTTCTAGAAATTTTGTTGTTTTTCCTTTCACATTTACGTATATCATTCATTTAAGATTGATTTTTGTTTATGATGAGAAGTATGGGCCAGATTTCATTGTTTTCCCATATGGATATCCAACTTACCCAGTACTATGTATGGAAAAGATTTTCCTTTAACCCACTGCTCTATGGTATAAGCCTTATCATAAATCAGATGTTTATAAATGTGTGGGTTAATTGTCTATCTGTCTCTAGACCAATACCATGCTATCTAATTATAGTAGCTTTATACAATCATGCCCCGCATAACAACACTTCAGTCAAGGATGGACCACATATACAACAGTGGTCCCATAAGATTATAATACCATATTTTTACTGTACCTTTTCTGTGCAGATATATTTATTTGGATATACAAATACTTACCGTTGTGTTACAGTTGCCTACAGTATTCAGTAAAGTTACATGCTATACAAATTTGTAGCCAAGGAGAAATAGGCTATACCATAGAGCCTAGGTGTGTACCAGGCTATACCACCTAGGTTTCTGTAAGTACACACTGTGCTGTTTGCGCAGTGACAAAATCGCCTAATGACACATTTTTTAGAACATATCCCTATCATTAAATGACACGTAACTGTATAGTTTTGATATCTGGTAGAATGGATCTCTCTTTTTTAATTCTTGAAGATTTCCCTAGCCATTCCTCACTTTTTTTATCCTTATAAATTTTACAATCAGTTTATCAAGCTCAAAAGGAAAAGGGGGAAAAAAACAGCTGGGATTTTTGTTGGGATTACATTTGATGGGTATGTAGATCAGTGTGGGGAGAATTGACGTCTTTACATTATAGTCTTCACCCTGTGAACACAATATATCCTTCCATTTATTTAAGTCAGTTTTAATATTGCTCAGTAATGTTTCATAGTTTTCTGTGTAGAGGCCTTAGACATGTTTCATTGCATTTATTCCAAGGTATTTGGTCTTTATATGCTATTATAAGTGCTATCACTAAAAAAAGTTTTCTAACTGGCTTTCATACAGAAAGTCAATTTTTTGTGTATTGACTTTATAGCATAATCTTGCCAAATTTAAATTATGAATCCCAATAATTTATAATCATTAAATTATTAACTCTAGTAATTTATCTGTAGGTTCTTTTGGATTACCTACATGTATGGTCACATCTGAATGACAGTTTTGTTTTTTTACATTCCAATCCTTATTCCCAGTATTTCTTTTTCTTGCCTTATTCCACTGGTTTGGATCTTCAGGATAATGAGCTTCCTTGTCTCATTCTCTCAGAAGAAAAGCTTTAAATACTTTACCATTAAGTAGGATGTTTGTTGTAGAGCTTTTGCATATCTCCTTTATCTGATTATAGAAGTTTCCTTCTATTTCTAATTCACTAATAGTTATTGTCATGAATGGATATTAAATTTTCGTCAAGTATTTTTCATGTGTTATACATATTTTTATTAGAACATTTATTTTTAATATTAAACCAAGCTTGCATTCTTATAATAAGCTTAACCTTATTGAGCTATGATAACCTTTTTATATAATACTGGATTTGGTCTTTTAACATTTGCCTTAGAATTTTTGCACATGATTTTCAAAATGAGTGAGATTGGCCTATGAATTGGTCATGGTCCCATCATAAAACAGATGGTACAAATTAAGTAATTTGAGGAAAGTTTAATAAAGAGACTTATCTAAAGTGTGAAAGTGTGATCAGAGTAAGGAAACCAAAGGAATAATACAGTAGCAGTTTGGGAGCCCTCACCACTCTTAGACCTGAAGGAAAAAGGCAGGAGTGGACCACAAGGTCTTGTACCAAGGAAGTGCTGCATGTAGTAGACCAAGCAGGAATGCAGGGGGAATAATTTCTCCCACCTGTCTCTACTCCACAGTCCAATTTCTTGCTTTCCATTAGCAAAACCCAGATCAAAAGAGCAGGAAAGCCCATTGATGCAGCCCATATAGATCAGCCTTCTGAAGTACAAAGAAGGGTGGAAAAGGGTACGTATAAAGTAGATCAAAATGAAGATATCTGGCATCACCTATAATTTTCCTTTCTTGTAATGTCCTTATTAGGTTTTGGTTGTGATCATTTAGTAAAACAGCTTGGGAAATGTTCCCTCTTTTTCTGGAATAATTTGTGTAAAATTAATGTTATTTCTTTAAATGTTTAGAATATTACCCATTAAACTATCTTTCCCTGTGATTTTCTTTGTAGGTAGTCAATTTTTTTTAAGTTTTTCTTATGGAAATTTTCAGAAACACACAAAGATAGAATAATACAGTGCCTTACTATACAAAGTGTGGTCTATGGAACCAGCAACATCAGCATCACGGGGAGCTTGTTAGAAATGCAGACTCAGCCCCGCCCCAGATCTGCTGAATGAGAATCTGCTTTTTAACAAGATCCCCAGAAGATATGTATACACATTAGCATTTGAGAAACACTATTGTGTTTCATTTGGTTTTTGATTTCTTTTGCTTTTGGTCTGCTCATTCCATCAATCACTGAGATATGGGTTAAAATCTCTCACCATAATTATGGATTATTTGTCCTTTCAGTTCTGGGAATTTTACTTTTAATAATTTGAGACCACGTTGTTGGGTACAAGTGTTAAATGTGTCTTCCTGGTAAATTGAAACTCATATTATGGAGTAACCTTTCTATTGATTTTTTTCTTGATAGTTTACTCTGCTGGCACTAACATTCTTATATTAGTGTTTTCAGAGACTATCTTTTTATCTTTTTACCTTATGTGGAGAATTTAATCCATTTACATTTAATTTCATAACTGGCGCACAGTATTTGCGTTTAAATCTACCATCTCTACTTTCTCTATGTCCCTCATGTTGTATATTCCTTTTTCTTTCTTTTGCACTGAGTATCATTCCATTTTTTAACCTCTATTAGCATGTTTTTATATACTCTTTTACTGATCATTAGATGGTTACCCTAAAGGTTAAAACCTGAATCCTTGTCCTCTTAAAATCTAATATATGTTAATACTTTTATTGCTTCCTGGTCAGTTAGTACCTTAGAACCTTAAGCTCCATTTATCCACTCTTGACTTATGTGCTATGGTTATTGGATATTTTTATTCTCTCTATAGTTAAAATCCTACAAGATTATATATAGCCAATACTCAGCTAGATTTATCAAGTTAATTACTCTTTCATTGTTTTTCATTCCTTCCTGTATCTCCATTTTTCCATCTAGAATCATTTGGCTTATGCCTGAAAAATATCCGTTATTTCTTAGTGCCAATTTGCTGATGAATTTTCTCAGTTCTTGTTTGTCAGAAAATACTTTACTTTCACTTTTGAAAGATATTTTCCCAAATATTGAATTCTAGATTAGCAGTTATTTTCTTTCGGCCCATTGAAAATATCATTCTATTGTCTTCTGGCTTCCATTTATTTCTCTTACTGCTATTCCTTTGAAAGTATTGTTTTCTTTCTCTAGCCACTTTTAAGATTTTTTTTTCTTTGTTTACCATCAGCTTTACAATACTTTGCCTAGATATTACAATGTTTGTATTTATTCTTTTGACTGTCGTAATATTTGAATTTATGACTTGAATTTTTTTCATCAGTTTTGGAATATTCTCAGTTATCTCTTCAGATACTGCTACTGTCCCATATTTCCCTCTCCTCTTTATCTGGCACTCCAGTTACAGATATGTTACTCTTTTTTACTGTATCTTCTAGGTCTCCTAAACTATTTTTGTGCTTTAAATTATGTGTCGGTGGGGGGTGACTGCTTCATTCTGAATATTTTCCTATTCAGTGTTCATTCTTCAATTATTTCTACTACGCTACTAAGTCTACCAATGAGTTGTTACATTTAAATACTGTGTATTTCAGTTCTAGGATTTTCATTTGTTTCTTACAGTTTCCAGTTTCACCAAAATTTTCAACCTTGTCATTTTTCTTTGAATATATTAAACAGTTATTTTAAATAATGCTGATATTTCATTATCTGGATTCCCCCGGAGTTGATTTCTGTAGGCTCATATTTCAGATTTTGATCATATTGCCTTGTTTTATTATTGTTTTATTACATGCCAGACATTGAATATTAAGTGTTACCAAGATAACTGGAGACCCAGGATACTGTCATCTTCCTCTAGAATGGATTTATGTTTGTTTCTGAAATTATTTGTAACTATCCTATCTCACCTTAATCTAATCACAGATAAAGATGATTTGAAGGTAAGGTTCAGTCCCTGCAGAGCCGGACTGCTTCCTGTTCTTCCTTACTCCTAGAATGTGGTCTTTCCAAGTCCTGATCTCAAGCTTGGGAAGGGGTTGCCCATACCCCTCCTCCCTTCTTGGAATGCCCTAAACTCTTATCTTTTGTTAGAAAAACTCTACTCAAATCCTCAGTATCTAAATTGCCTCTTCTGGAATTAGTCAATGCCCTATCTGGAATTACCTTTTTCAGGATCTCAGCTGGTAGTTCTTTATGGCCTTGTTAGCTCTCTTATGCCTTCAAACAAACATGGTTTTTTTCCCAGCTTTTTTCAGTTCTCAGAGAGAAGGTTGGTTTCAATTATCTATGATTTCTGGAAGCAGAACTCCTCATAATATATTATTTGCTAATTTTAATCTTTTAATCTCCTACATTTTTATAGCATTTAGCAGTTCACAAAATCTTTTGTGTACATTTGCCCATTTAATAAAGGAGGTATTACTATCCCTGTTATACAGATGAGAAAACTGTTCAAAGAGGGCAGATGACTCAAGCAAGTTCACATAAGCTTAATGACTGAGCTGATACTCAAATTTAAATCTTCTAATTCTAACATCTAGTTCTTTTCCTACTGTACCACAGGTATACACTTTTATGTTTTAATGTTTATTGTTCCACTTATCAAAGAAAGAATGTAAATTTATGATTCTCTTTTGCTTTGTTGAAAAATGTCATTCAGCATGATCCCACCTTTCCACTGATAGATTCAAGTTCCCAGAACCAAATTAGAAAACGCATCGTACTTGAAAAATTGAGTAAAGTGTAAGTATGTAACTGCCATTCCAGTTTTGTAATATGTTTAAGTTAACTTGTGTTTATGAGTTCATAATTTATAAGTGTTATCCTTGAATTTTGAACATTTTGAAAAATAATGTGAAAAGTTTAATTGGATTTCTTCACTTGAAAATTTATATTTTTAAGATATCCTATCCAGGAAATATTGCGTTTTGTACAGAAGTCACAGAGGCACATCATAAAGAGGAAGGTTCAGATTCTGGGCATAGCAAACCAAACTACCTCACTCCGTCTTAATAATCCAGTGAAGTCAGGGGAAAAATATCAAAGCTAGACCCATTTAAATACTGATTTGTGGTAAATGTGTCACATCAGTTTCACATGTGAACAAGGCGTTAAAAAGTTTTAAAAGTCTATTCAGTTACTTGGCATACATATTCATAGAACCATTTCACACTTAGCAGCTTGAGTTTTTGTTCAGCCCAACTTTGCACTTTATCTTTAAACTTCCCATGGTGGAAATTGTTGTTCTTCTAATTAGCCTTAGTCATCAATGACATTTAAAAAGTGCTATCTTGCTTATTCTTTTGAAAAGGGCTTGAAAGTATTTTTTCCAGAGCTATGAGGGCTGTCTTGGACTTTTCAACCTGCATTTTCTTTTTTTAGCAGAAAACATGGAAAGGTTCTGTCAGTCATTGTTTAAGGTGTTATGAATACGGAGAAGTTTTATTTTATAGCAGTTTGAAAATAAAAACATTTTCTGAAAGCTATATCTTGAGCAGCTTAGGTATAAAATATTACTTGATATAATGGAAGATATAATTATTTTTACTTTAAAATACAGGTTGAGTATCCCTTATCTGAAATGCTTGGAGCCAGATTGGATTTTAGATTTTTTTCGGATTTTGGAATATTTGCATTTTACTTGCCAGTTAAGCATTCCTAATCTAAAAATCCAAAATCTGAACTCCAGAATCTGAAACTTTTTGAGCACTGACGTGATATTCAAAGGAAATGTTCATTGTAACATTTCAGATTTTGGATTTTTAGGTTAGGGATGCTCAACCAGTATATGTTTTTAAGCCACATTTGAAATCCTCTTTGGTTGGCTTTGTATCTTGACTGGATTAAAAAGTGGATCAAGAGGAACAACTAACTCCTCTAATTTTCACATTTTAAATGTTTAAATTAATATTTATTTATTTTTTTTTTTTTTGAGACAGAGTCTCGCTCTGTTGCCCAGGCTAGAGTGCCGTGGCGTCAGCCTAGCTCACAGCAACCTCAAACTCCTGGGCTCAAGCGATCCTCCTGCCTTAGCCTCCCAGGTAGCTGAGACTACAGGCGTGCGCCACCATGCCCGGCTAATTTTTTCTCTCTATATATATTTTTAGTTGTCCAGATCATTTTCTATTTTTTAGTAGAGACAGGGTCTCACTCTTGTTCAGGCTGGTCTCGAACTCCTGACCTTGAGCGATCCACCCGCCTTGGCCTCCCAGAGTGTTAGGATTACAGGCGTGAGCCACCACGCCCGGCTTAAATTAATATTTATTGAATGCCTACTGTATGTTAGGTTCTTCGTGTATAATAAATCTGTTAGTTTTGCCTTTTATTTGACCTTCATACTTGTACATTTGTTTTTATTATATTAGTTTAGAAAACAGAATGAATTGTCACTTATCTGATTCACAGGAAAAGAAGATACCAACCTTGACTTTAGCTACACAGGTTTTGAGGGTTGAGATGGATTATCTCTATTGGTATGTATTCAGTAGATAGGGATTTATGTGGAAATAGTTTTCTAGACTTTTTAGCTATGAGAGTATACAGTTTAAATTTAAGACCATATATACATATCATTGAAGCAATTCTGCTCCTTCCGGGTTTTGGCCGAAACAAAGGATACCAAAAGGAGCCCTGCTAGAAGACTAAATTATTCATATTAACTCAAGAACTAAATTTGAGAAAGAGTGGAATAACTTTTAAAAGGAAGCACAGGCCAGTCATGGTGGCTTATGCCTATAATCCCAATCCTTTGGGAGGCCACGGCAGTAGGATCACTTGAACCCAGGAGTTCAAGACCAGCCTGGGCAACAGAGCCAGACTCCTATCTCTACAAAAAAATTTAAAAATTAGCCAGATGTGGTGGTGTTTACCTATAGTCCTAGCTACTTGGCTGAAGCAGGAGAATCACTTGAGCCCAGGAGTTCAAGGTTACAGTGAGCTATGATTGTGCCACTGCACTCCAGCCTGGGTAACAGAGTGAGACTCTGTCTCTAAAAGAAAAAAGAAAAAGAAGCACAAAGAATAGTGAAAACAAAACTAATATGGTGGCATGGGGGCTCTTTTTGTTCGTTTATGAAAGCCGATGGGGTTTTTTTCCATTATGAAAGTAAGACCTTTTTTGGTTTCTGATTTGAGCAAACCAATTGTAAAAAGACTTTTTTTCCCAGATAATCAGAAGACATTTGCACTGGATATTAGATGATGCTAAGGAATTGTTAATTTTGTTAGGTATGATAATTGTTCCATAAGAAAGTGCCTCTGTATTTAGAGATACAAATGGAAATAGGGGTCAAATGACATGATATCAGGTTTACTTCAAAATATTACTGCAAAAAGAAAAATGAAACAAATGTAGCAAATATTGGAAGGTTGAATCTGGAATTGGATGTATGGGGTTACTACTATTCTTTCTATTTTGGAACATGTTTGAAACTTCCATAATAGGAAGCTTTAAAAAAAAATAACACATGCTTTATTGCAGAAGATTAGGCAGTAAAAAATAAGAAGGCAGTGAAAATCACCCATAATCCTACCACTCAACAATAACTACTATTAATATTTTGATCTTTATCCCTGACATATATATGATATATATGGGGGGTGTGTGTGTGTGTGTGTGTGTAAATACATTCATTCCCTTTAGTTCTCTTTGTTACAGGATAAACCTAGAAGGAATGAAATATGTTTGATATGTAGTATATATCATATACAATAATATGTTTTTATAAAAATGGAACAATATTATGTATGCATTTTTCACTTGACATTTATGAATATCTTTCCACATTAAAATAGATTCACACTATTTTAAAGGTTTAATCTATTAAATGGGTAATCATATTTATCCAATCACATACAGATATACACTTGTTTCCAGTGTTTCACTACTAAAACTATTCCTGCAACAAGCATTTTTTTTATGTTTATCTGATTATTTCCTTGGGATTAATTTCTTTCATAGAAAAACTATTGGGTCAAAGAGTATCCACATTTAAACTGTTAATATATATTATCAAATTGCTCCCTAAGAATTCTGTACCAATTTTTCACACCCACCATGAGGATTTACTAAAGAGAAATATACCCCACTCTTGGATTGGACCATTTTGGGGGCAGTTCCTCTGGCCTTGTGTTCTTTGCCTCTTGGTCTAATATTTGAAAATAAATAGGTAAGAAAAATGAGGGACAGGAATGTAGATAGCAGCCAAAATGATTTTGTGTTTTAGAGCTTCACACTCAGTAACATAGACCACAAAGTGGATTGTGGGATATGACTTCTCCCCAGTCAAAACCTAGCTTAACTGTTTAAAAGCATGACTGCTTCCACCTAAGTGCCATTATCACCTATGGAAAATCCAGACCTAGGCATAACCCCAAAAAATGTTTATATGTAATTATTTTTTAATAAATGTACTTTTTTATTTCAGATTGCCTGGACTTTGGGGTCCTCTTCAGATTACATTGGGAGATATTCATACACAACTTAAAAATCTTGTCCAAACTTTCAGGTTAGTGGTAATATTATTTTCCTTCTCAGTTATTTTGACTTACTGATTGCCCTGTTGAACCTACAGATAGACTAAGCCTCAAAGAAAGTAAGTGACTTACCTTTGGTGTCCTAGATCTAAATACAGTGCTCTATTTTTTCCTCCACTAAACAACATTATTTCTATCTTCTACTGAATGCAGCCCCTTGTTTGCTCAAACCTTGCTATATTTCCCTTTGGATAGTTTATTTATGGGATAGACTAAAATTGAGAAGGAAAATTATATCTGTTGACACAAAGTAACATTGTGGATTTTAGTGAAATAATAAATATATATCAGATGACCAGCACTGCACTAGGCTCTGTGGGCAATACACAGGAAACATGATGCCCACCCTGAAGGAGGGATTCTCCTGTTTAAAGACAAAGTCAGTACAGTGAATAATACAAAATAGTGGGTAATTTAATATTGAATTGCATGGAACATACTTGAAGTGCTAAGACCTACAAAGAAAAAGAAGGAGAATTGCCATCGATTGTGAGTAGAACAGTTGGGATTTTTCTAAAACTATCAAGGTAAAAATACTGAGGCTAAGACTAGGTTCTCTGTACCAAGAAGCATAGAGATAGGCCTCTAAATACCTAATTAGTGGAAGTGTACTAAATATACATTTCGGCCAAATGCCAATGACCAAATATTAAAATGAACATTTGCCTGTGGCTGAAGCCAAATAGCACCAACGTAGAATAAACTTCTAGAGTAGAAGAATCATTTCATCCAAGAAATTTATTATTATTATGGTTTATTGGTGTCAACAGTAGTAGTCAGATTTTGAAAGTGTAAGATTATAGTACAGGAATAGTTTCTTGACACTATCAGCTGTTAGATTTCTCTTGCAGTTACTGTACTGTACATTGGTAATACCAAATAGACAATCACTTTCAACTGGCACGTTAAAAACATCACTAACTCTTTTGTGTGCCAAAGAGTAATTCAGGAAAAAGTTTTTCAATAAGGATTTTACTAAATGGAACTTTGTATCTAGAATTCATAGTTTAAGCAACCTCAAAAATTCTGAAATTTTGAAATTGAGCTGACAGGTGCTGAAAAAGGTCATTTATAATACTTTAAAGTATTTAACCTTCATAAACTCAAAACTATAGGATTTGTCTTAAAACATTCTAGAGTCTTTTGTTGTGAAGTCTGACTAAACCAAATGTGTTTGAAGTAACTCAGTTTTCTCTAGAAGTTTTGTCTTAACACTTTTTTTGTTACATCTTGATTAGAGATTATATTTGGATTATTGCATATCTTTATGTAATTTAGGAATTTGTCCAACTCATATTTTGAGATGATACTGTTTTTAACTCATCATCACAGATATGAAGAATTCCCCAATAAAACTTTTTCTTGAAAGATTTAAGATTTAGGTGGAAGTAAATAACTAAAATTTAAATACAGCTAGTAAAGGTTATTTTCTTTAATGGTATGAATACTAGTAGATAATACAGTTTGGCAAAAATGGAGTTCTGATAAAATCTCTCTTCTGCCTTACATTGTTTAAATTTTTATAAACTTTTTCCCAAGATATGTTCTTGCAAAAGTAATCTATTTAATGTATTCAATACTTGTATTAACCATCAATCTATTTTTGCAAATGATTAAAAGTTATTACTAATGGTTTTGTACATAAAATTAAGTTTTCAACAAGCATCATTAGTTGAAGCATTTTATTCTTCGTTTGATAAAAGAAGCATATAGGATATTTTCCCTTCTTTTAATCTCGGATGTTTATACTTAAAAGTGAATATTTAGGTAATGATAAATTACTGACCATCCCTGGCTCTTGGTTCTCTTGCTTCTCCCTTCCATAGCCAGCCAATAATTTTAGAACCTTCACTGAGTGAAGACAGATAATTGTGAAATTTCTGTTGTAGTGATACTTCCCAGTTGGGGTTTTTTTTCCTACTTTTAAGGACCTCTTTATTTTTCCACCGTAGACCACAAATAAAATTGTCTGTTAAGTGGTAACTAATTTGTTCTCATTTTTTAAATTATTATTATTATTATTATTGAAAAATACACTTACTGCCAATGAGAACTTCTGTTCAGCACTTTGGTAACTGATGTTATATCAAGTTGTTATAATTTCAGTGGAAATGAAATGATGGTTTAGTTAGATTATTGCACCTTACTATGGATAAATTTTCTTCTCCCTTTGGGATTACTTATGTACCTGAATTATACTTTAAAAAGTAACTGCAGGATTTCCCTATTATTATTTTCAGATGCCCTAGAAATTTGGGTGTTTCGTGTTGGAAACCACTGCCCAATCTGTTATTTTTGGTCTTTTGAAGCAGCCCTGGTAATAACATCTGATCCGTGTCAATACATGTAGTCAGTACAGTACTGTGTGCCAAGCTGCAGCTGGCACTTTACATGTTTAATTTCTGAAACATAGTGGTATCCTCATTTTACAGATGAGGGATGAGAGGTTAAGTAACCTTTCTCAAATCATACAACTAGTAGTTGGGTTCTGATCCCATAGTCTAACTCCAGAGCCCATGCTTTTTTACCACATTATATTGCCTCTTCCCTTGGTAGATGAAAAGATTGTTGACCATAAAAGCAGTATGGATTTAGGTTTTTACAAGAGTCTACTCATGTTTCAGACAAAGTCCCTTGCTTAGATAAAGAAAGTCAGTGTCCTCTGTACTTAACTCTCCATCTGGTCAGTTTGTTACTAAACTAGACAATTAAAACTTCTTTAAAACCAGAAATTTAGAGTAGCTTTGAAGAAAAGTTTACACTTGTATCTTCTGTAACTATTATTATGTTGAGAGCTGGCACACTGTTCTCACCATCTTTAAAAATGTTTAGATATGGCATAGCTCCTTTAAAAATAAATGTTCTGTCAACAAAACATCAATTTGGCCAACGTAATTACAAAATAAGCCAACTTAATTACATTAAATTGAGCTTTGGGGTAAAAATGAAGAAACATGGAGCCACATCTCACCTGTTTCATTAGATGAAGCTAGACTGTGATTTGCCCTTATGGTACTTAGTAGTTAAAGCCAGGCCTATTAATTCTCAGGCCGGTGTTTCCCCTCTCTCCCCGCATGCCACATTGCCTTTCTTCTGTACTACTCTTTTCCTGTAACTTAATAACTTTTTCATAGGCAAATGAGTTTACTTGTTTACTCCACAGCTACTTATGAAGTTCCTGCTGAGTGCCAGGCCCTACACAGACACTGGGATTTAATCCCTGCCTTGAGCATTTTACCAGCTACTGTGGATAATAGTTATTAAACAGTTATACGTATATTATTGTATACTTGGAATTTGCTAAGAGAGTAGGTCTTAAGTGTTCTTACCACATACACACACAAAAAAGGTAAAGTATGTGAGGTGATGGATGTGTTAATTAGCTTGATTGTGGTAATCATTTCACAGTGTATATGTATATCAAATCATCACATTATACAACTTAAATATATATAATTTTTAGCTGTCAATTATACCTCAATAAAGCTGGAAGAGAATAGTTAAAAGTGTAATAAATTTTACAAAAGGATAGTATAGGTAGTTATGGAAGCTTACAATAGGGAATTAACTTTGTCAGGTGGGGAAGAATTGTATCATCAGGGACACCCTCCCTGAAGAAACAGCATTAAAACTGAGACATTTAAATTGTATCTCCCATTCTCCGAAATGGCAGCCTTACTGATGCCAGCGGTCCAAACATTTGTCTAGTTTCCTCACATACATATCAAAGGACCATCTGGTAGTATATTCAATGTACTTTGAAGAGTACAGCAAGTCAAGAACCAGTAGTCTCTCTAGACAAAAAAAAAAAAAAAAAAAAACCAGACCTGGACATTTCTATCAGGAGAACTTTTTTTTTTTTTTCACATCTGTCTACAGCAAAATATCAGGAGAACTTTAAAGATCTAATGGGACTGTTATTAAAAGGTTTTATTTATTTATTCTTTAAATCCACCATGGGTTGTCTCAGTACTCATTATTATCAAAGATGTAAGTAAAAAGAAAAAAGGTCATTTCACTTATCACCTCAAATAAAAGCTCCACTTAAAAGGGTTCTGTTGCCTATGAAACTAAGCCTCATTGCAACACCTAAGCTAGCCAAGACAAGAATCACATTGTTCCTGTAAGAGGTAGCTAACACTGTAGATATGAGGAGACATTCAAATGTTCTCTTCCTCTTATATTTATAAAATATTATTTTATCACCTTTTTCTGTCATTCCCAGTATGTGACTGTAAGTCCCTTCCAGCTGTTTTCTATATTATTTACATTAAATTAAAGACTAGATGAAATGAAATTATATGATATCTGAGATTTGCTTCAAAATTATTTAGGTTGGGGTAGTGCTGAATATGGGGCTGTCCAGATGAAACATGACTGGTAAGGAGTTCATAATTGTCAAAGTTGTGATGAGTACATAGGAGTTTATTTTCTCTCTACTTTTATATATATGTTTGAAATTTAATAAAAAATTTGGGGAAAATAAGCCAAAAAATTATATGCATTATTTGCTAGGGGATGTTATAAATTTCTGTTCCAAAAACCTTGGTGTTAATTAAGTTATTTTTGAAAACCTTTACTCTTTAGTACCTGCAGGTAAAAGTCTATAGCTTTGATAAAAAAAATTGCTTAAATTGGCTTTACTGCCTTTTAGAAAAATGTCAGTTGCTTAGAATACAAAATGACCTCTGGTAAAATAACTGATTTGTGGTCTTCAGATTACAACAGGACAAATTCAGTAGGTCTGCAACTAATTGTAGATTAGGACTTCCAGATGAAGCCTCTGAAAAAAAATACCATGTTGATGACCGTGACTAGAGTGTTGAGCAATCTTTTCAATCAATACTGATAGTGGGAAAGAGTTGATATAAATAACCTTATCCTTCTCTTTGAAATGGTAATCAATAAGAGGAATTTGTAGAACAATGATTCTCAAGCCAGTTGTGCATCAGAATTACTTGGGGAGCTTTTAACAACTACAGATCCCTGGCTCCACCCCTAGAGAATGAGTTTCATTTGGCTAAAATTGGGCTCAGACGTTAGTATTTTTTAAAAGCCCCCTAGGTAATTCTAATGTGTTGCCAGAGTTGAGAGCCTATTTTAGGACCTAAATTAAAGCAGCTTTTTCAGCTCTTTGTAGAATCTTTCCCCAGTGAATAGTGCTGTCCCTTCCACTGAAGTGCATCACAAGTTTGTTACCTAGTAGAATGTTACATTGATTTACCTGTCATAGTGTAAAGCGGCTTCTATCAGAAGCTGCTTGATAATGATTCACTGTCATCAGTGTTGAATCAAGATATCTTTCTAAATCAGATTTGGATTAAAATTTATTTTTTACTTTTTATTGAGGTAAAATATATATATAATTTACCATTTTTGCCATTTAAAATATATAATTTACCAGTTTACCATCCTTTCCCGCCCCCTCCTCCCACACACACACACTTCATCTCCCAACCTCCCTCCCCTTCCTAGCCAGTCTACTCACTATCTTCATAAGATGCACTTTTTTAGCTTCCACAGGTTAGTGAGAACATTCAATATTTGTCTTTCTGTGCCTGGCTTATTTCACTTAATATAATGGCCTCCAGGTTCATCTGTGTTGCTGGAAATGACAGGATTTCATTCTTATTTATGGCTGAATAATATTCTATTGTGTATATATACCACATTTTCTTTATCCATTCATCCGTTGATGGGCACTTGGGTTGATTCCATATTTTAGCTATTGTGAATAGTGCTACAATAAACATGGGAGTATAGCTATCTTTTCAATACCTGATTTCCTTTCTTTTGGATATACACCTAGTAATGGAATTGCTAGATCATATGGTAGTTCTATTTTCAGTTTTTTGAGGAACCTCCATACTGTTGTCCATAGCAACTATACTCATTTACATTCCCACCAACAGTGTATTAGGGTTCTGTTTGGTTTGCTCTCAGCTCCAGACCTGATAGGTTCCCATTTCTCCACATCTTCACCAGCATCTGTTGTTGCCTGTTTTTTTATATAAGCCATTTTAACTGGGTGACATGATGCTACATTGTGGTTTTGATTTGTATTTCTCTGATGATTACTGATGTTGAGCATTTTAATATACCTATTGGCCATTTATATGTCTTTTGGGAAATGTCTGTTCAGATCTTTTGCCCATTTTATAATCAGATTATTTGGGTTTTTTGTTTTTTGTTTTTTGGTTTTTTGTTGTTGTTGAGTTGTTTGAGCTTCTTATATATTCTGGTTATTAATACCTTGTCAGGTAGATAGTTTGCAAATATTTTCTCTCATTCTGTGGGTTTTCTCTTTGTTGATTGTTTCCTTTGCTGTGCACAAGCTTTTTAGCTTGAGATAATCTCAGTTGTCTATTTTTGCTTTGGTTGCCTGTGCTTTTAAGGTCTTACACAAAAAGTCTTTGCCCAGACCAATGTTCTGGAGCATTTCCCAAATGTTTTCTTCTCGTAGTTTCATAGTTTCTGGTCTTAGATTTTAGTTTTTAATCCATTTTAATTTGATTTTTGAGTATGGTGAGAGATAGGGTCTAGTTTCATTTTTCTGTATATAGTTATCTGATTTTCCTAGCACCATTTATTGAAAAGACTATTCTTGCCCCACTGTATGTTCTTGGTACCTTTGTCAAAGATGAATTGGTTGTAAATTCATGGATTTATATGTGGGTTCTCTATTCTGTTCCATTGGTCTGTGTGTCTGTTTTTATGCCAGTACCATGCTGTTTTGGTTACTATAGCTTTGTAATAAATTTTGAAGTCAGGTATTGTGATGCTTCCAACTTTGTTCTTTTTGCTCAGGATTGCTTTGGCTATTTGGAGTCTTTTGTGGTTCCATATACATTTTAGGATATTTCTTCTATTTCTGTTAAGAATGCCATTGGTATTTTGCATTGAATCTGTAAATTGCTTTGGGTAGTATTGTCATTTTAACGATACTAATTCGTCCAATCCATGAGCGTGGAATATCTTCCCCTTTTTTCGTGTGTCCTCTTCCATTTCTTTCATCTGAGTTTTATAGTTTTCCTTGTATAGATCTTTCCTTTCTTTGATTAGATTGATTTCTAGGTATTTTACATTTTTTGTGGCTTTTTAAATGAGATCACTTTCTTGATTTCTTTTTCAGATTGTTTCCTGTTGACGTATATAAATGCTACTGACTTTTGTATGATGATTTTGTATGTGACTTTACTGAATTTGTTTATGAGTTCTAATAGTTTTTGGTGGAGTCTTTAGAGTTTTCTCTATATAGGATCATATTGTATGCAAACAAGGCTAATTTGACTTCTTCCTCTCCAATTTGGATGCCCTTTATTTCTTCTCTTGCCTAACTCCTCTGGCCTAAAATTGTATTTTACACAAAAGTCCATTTTAAATTTCATCAGTGATGAATCAAGTTATTTTTCTAAATGTGTATGAATTTCATATTATGTTTCAAAAAATGTGCTTTTTAAATGTTTTCTATCAAGTATTACTATTTTCATTTTTGAATTATCACTCAAGTTATCACTCAGACAATGGTAAGTATATTCATTTAGCATCTGTGCTGGAAATTACTATTTTGGTCAGGCTGGTTTCAAACTCTTGGCCTCAAGTAATCCTAGTGTCTTCGCCTCCCAAAGCTCTGGGATTACAGGCATGAGCCATCAAGCCCGGCCGCTTATCCTCCTTTGAGCTCCTTTGGTTTTCTGGTATATTCTGTTTTATTTGCTACAGGTACAACAGTGAATAAAACAGACAAAAAATTCCCTTCGTTCATGGAACTTACATTCTAAAAGAGGGAATATATAAAATTTTTTAAAACATACTATGTATGTTATTATTATGTATTGATATATGCCTTTTTTCCCTTACCAGTCCTTTCTCCATTTCTCACTAGAAGCAGGGAAACGAGATGGTACTAAGGAATGAGAAAGTTGCAATTTTAAATGTGAAAATATATCAGACAGAGGAAACAGCAGGTGCAAAGGCTATAAATCTAAAGCAGGAACAGGCCTGGTGTATTCACAAAATATTTAGGTGGTTGGTGAGGCAGGAGAAATGAGCAGAAGCAAGAGTAGAAAGAGATATGAGCAGAGAAATACGGGGTAGAGGTTGGGTATGGTATAGATGGTATAAGTCTTATAGCTGTGGTAATTCTTTGGCTTTTAGTGACTGAGATGCAGAGCAATCGGTGGGTTTTGAACAGAGGAATAAGATGATATAACATACTTTTTTTAATAGCCTCAATTTGTCTGCTAAGTTGAGAATTATGACAGGTAGTCAGAGGCAGGGAGACTGGTAAGGAGGTTATTTGGGTAATCTAGGCAAGAAATGGTGTGTGGACCAAAGAGAAAGCAATGGAGATAATAAGTGATGAGATTCTATTTTGAAAGTAGAACCACCAGGATTTGATGACAAGTTGAACATCACACGTAAAAAGAGTCAAGTTTAACCACAAGATTTTTGGCCTGAGCAACTGGATTCTGGAAGGATAGGATAAGCCATTTACTGAGATGAGGATATCCACAGAAGGACCTGGTTTTGGGAGGAAGATGAAGAACTCAATTTTGGCTGTACTAAGTTCTGAGATGCCAAAGGGACCATAAGATCTAAAAGTCTTAAAATTCAAGGAAGAGGTCTAGGCTAGAGAAAATAAATTTGAGAGTTGTCAGCACATAGTTATCTAATATTTAAAATTATGAGATTGGGTAACATCACCAAGGAAAAAAACACTGATGGAGGAGAGAAGAGACATTAAGGGCAGAGGCCCTGGGACACTCCAATATTAAAAGGTCTGAGAAGGAGAGTGCCAGTTTGGGGGTGGGGGGTAGCAAGCAAGGGAAAACTAGGTGAAGAAAATGTTCCATGGAGAAGGGAGTGATTAACTGTGTCAAATGCTGCTGATTAAGATGACTGAAAAATGTAGTTGGATTTGGCAATATAGATGTCTTTTGTACATTTAATCCTCAGAAGAACCCTATGAGGTAGGTAGTATTATTGTCCTTATTTTGCCAAATTAAAAAAAAAAGTTTTACAGCCATCAAATAACATGTCCAACGTTAAACATTACTAAGAACAGATCTGGGTATGGGTATGATCTGTCAGACTTTAACTGTATTCCCTTTGCATGTCATCTAGGCTTTTTTTAATTTTGAAAAACATTTTAAACTATGGGGGAGATTCAGATTAATGCAACAAAATATACCCTCCACTCAGAATTAATTCATTTTAATATTTTCTAAAATTTGATTCAGATGTACATTTTTAAATAAAAGAGAACATAGGTTAATTAATTCATTCAAAATGTATTAACTGAATGCCTACTAACCACCAGGCACTTGTTCTGGGCATCTGGAATAAATAGGTGAAGAACACAAAGATTCCTGCCCTTAGGCAAGAGAAAATAGGTAATAAACAGTAATTATGTTAAAAGATGATAAATGGTAGGGAAAAAGAAAAGAAAAACATATAAGGGGGTCAGGAGTATTGGGCTGGGAGGTAGAGAACAAGTTGTACTTTGTAATGGGGTGGCCCAAATAGGCCTTATACGAAGATGACAGAAGGAAACTTATCTGGGGTAAGATACTTTCAGACAGCTGGAATAGCCAGTGCAAAGGAGGAAGAAGACATGAAGTCCCCATTACACCCATTCTCAATCTATTCTCCTTTCCTTCTCAGAGGCAACTGATACTATTAAGTAGGTGTATATCCTTCCGGTCTTTGTTTTTATATTTTTATGGCATATATGTAGATATATACACACCCATAAATAGTATTTAGTATTGTCTGTTCTTGATTTATATAAAATACCGTGCTCACTTTCTTTCATTCAAAATTATTGGCAAAATATGTAAATCTAATTCATTTTAACTATTAGTATTTTATAAATATGCCATAATTTATTTTTCCCCTATTATAAGCAGTGTTGCATTAACAGTCTTCATACACATTTCCTTATGCATAAGTAAGAGAGGTTTTTTTGTTTGTTTTTTGAGACAGTCTCGCTCTGTCACCCACGCTAGAGTGCCATGCTGTCAGCCTAGCTCACAGCAACCTCAAACTCCTGAGCTTAAGCGATCCTCCTGCTTCATCCTCCTGAGTAGGTGGGACTACAGGCGTGCACCCGACACCTGGCTAATTTTTCTATTTTGTAGTAGAGATGGGGTCTCGCTCTTGCTCAGGTTGGCCTCAAACTCCTGACCTTAAATGATCCTCCTTCCTCGGCCTCCCAAAGTGCTAGGATTACAGGCATCAGTCTCTGCAGCCGGCCAGTGAGAGAGTTTTTTGGGGCTTTATATCTAGAAGTAGAAAAGCTGGGCTGTTCGTATGCATTTTCAACTTTATTACATGCTGCCAAATTGTTGTTCAGTTGCTCACAACAACAGTGTGTTAAAGGTACTATTTCTTCCTGTCCTCACCAATCGTTGGTATTGGCAGTCTTTTATTTTGGCCAGTCTGATGTTATTGTTTTTATATTAATTTCCCAGATTACTAGTGAGATCAAGCTCCTTTTCAAAGTTTATTGGCCATTTCAACTTTCCTCCTCGATAAAATGCCTGCACATATCCTTTGTGATTTATTTATTGGGTGATATTTTCTTATTGATTTATATCATTTTTTAATTTAGAGTGATCTTTCTAAATGTTTTCTGAGAAACTAAGATGACTACGGAGTATTTTGTTGCCTTCAATGGCTAAGTGATAGAATTTACCTCTGATTTTTTAAAACTTAAGTTTCCTTTAATAAAGACCTAGTCTTACAATTTTTTAAGCCAACTCTCATTTCTATACATTACGGATTGTGACATCCCTTAATTGCCTGCTGCCAGCCTAGCACAGAAAGGTGCAAAAGATGAAGTAAAATTAAAATCAGAAATTGCATACCTTAAACCAGGCAGTGGCATGTGCCTATAGTCCGAGCTACTCTGGAGGCTGAGGCAGGAGAATCATTTGAGCCCAGGAGTTAGAGGCTGTAGTATGCTATGACTGCATCTGTGAATAACCACTGCATCCCAGCCTGGGCAACCTAGTGAGACCCTGGATCCAAAAAAAAAAAAAAAAGATATTGTTAGCCTGAATAAAGGGTTCGATTAGGGGAAAGCATAGAGTATGTTGGCAGGGGTGTAACATCCTCTATGTGTGTGTGTGTTTTAATAAACCATGCAGTTTAATTTCCCACATTGTTCCTGTATTCTCGTCTAGTAGTAATATTATAATAAAAGTGGGGTTGGAACACTTCCTTTTTGAGATGGTAATTATCAGATACTGAGTATCAAGCCACATTATTATACTACTGACTCTTTCCTGTCAAATATAACAAATATTTAAAAAAATAGTGCTCCTTTGACACATAATATTATAAATCTGATTTTATCTAGAAATAGAAGATTTATTTATTTAAATGTCACAATCCTTGGGTAAATTTTATCTTACTATTTTTCAGATTAACAAATAGAAATATTATGCACAAACCTGCAGAGTGGACTTTAATTGCTATGGTGTTGCTGTCATTGTAAGTACTCTCTCAGATTTTAACTCTGAACACTAAATATGAAGAATTTTTATTTGAGAAAGACAAAGTTATTTCACTGATTTCATAAACTGCCATGGAAAATATCGTACCTGTATTTTATGCCTTATTTTCCTTTATGATAAAATAATTTTATGTAAAGTGATATGCCATATTTTGATAAACTAATCATTCTCTTTATATTTTTTACCATCTTTTCTTCTGAGGACCTGTTCTTCACAAACACTGTAATCTTCTTTTGAAAGAGAACATCCTCATGTTGGATGCATACAGAATAGTCCTTTAGTTTCATTTTGTTAACATTGAATGGGCTTCATTATTTTATGTTATTTTTACATATGTTGTGCTGTTTTATTTTTCTTCAGTATACTTTATCAATCAGAAAAGTTTAAAATCTGTACATTTTAAAATCTAACAGATTTAAAGGAACTAAAGCAGATGCTTACTGTACAAGCATATATGAAACATTTAATATTCATTCACCTTTTAAGAAACCACTAGTGGTTTCTAAGGCTGTTTTTCAATAGGGTTTAAACCATTTAATACGTGTAGTGTTTTTCAGCTTGAATTGCAAAAGTCTTCTTTTGAGGACCATTCATTACCACATTACTGTTGCTGCTTGGCACTTGTTAGGTCATTGAAGCCCATAGGACATTGAAAACTTACCAAACAACTCACAGGTCAGAAAGTGTTATGAGTCGACCTCATAGCATCTTCCACTCTGCTTTCTCTTTCTTTGATATTACTTCGGTCTGACATGTTATTCTGGCTTTACTGTCCCAAGGAAAGCTGTGCTGACAAGCATTAGAGTAGGCTTCAGTGAGCCAGCATCTGTGTCACCCAACCAGATACAACTCACATGATTCATTAAATCATAACACAGAAAATAACTTTACTTGAATGCCCTGATATAAATTTTTTATCAACTGTAAGAACAAATCTTTTGTCATTTCTACTATTCAGTGTTCCAGCTGAATTGGTAATTTGTAAAACAGATCTTATTAATTTTTTAGCAAGTTCTTTCCATTTTATGAAATTTGTAAATATTTTGGTCAGTGGCAAAGAAAATGACAGTATCTCTGCTCACCCACCATATCATAGACCTGCTAATAAACCCTCATAGACAACTGTTTAACTTGTACTTCGGCAATTTATTATACTAAAGGGGAAGTAACTTTTTTGGTTTGACAAGTCAGAAGCAGAAGCCTTGGCCCAGTAATCTCAGAATCTTGCTTTCTAAGCCAGTGATTGGAAGTATTATCTTCATGAGCAGCTACTTACTGAGGACACGTTAAATCTTGCTTTTTTTTTTGCATTAAACTGATGTCATGTCTTATTCAAAATGTATAGCAAGGAACCAAAAAAAAAAGGTAAAATTAAATAATAAAGGCTACCATTAAAATTTCATATGATTATTCCATACAAAAATAAACCTCTAGTGTTTGATTTTAATAGAAGCACCCATGTGGCACAAAATATTGAAAGCTTTGCTTGTCCTTTTAAGCACTATTTGACTTCCCTAATTTTGGTTGTAATGTAGAGAACCTCTTACTTCAAGGATCAGAGACCCATAAAAATAGTAACTTAATTAAATTCAAGGAACAATTTGAACACATCTTAGGTATATTGTATATTTCACATTGTATAATCAATGTTGAAGTTATAGCAGTAAACACTATTGTCCTTTTGTAATTTGCCTTGCGTTCTCTTTCTTTATGCTGTCCTAGAGCTAGATCTAGCCTTCTTTCTCCTACTCTTTGGTTCTTTTTATCTCTGGACAACTGAAATCCTTTCCAGATAGGGCCCTTTTGGTTTCTTTTAAAATCTTTGGTCACTATAGACACCAAGTCAAATGGTACTTCCTAGTTGTTTAAAATCTTATTTTTTCATAATTCTCTCTAACTTGCCATAGGCCCTCCTTACAGATCCTTCTCATTCTGCATTTGCACATTCTGTATCCTCACTGGCTGAATCTCCTTCTTCTTTGATCATCAGCTTCTAAGATTTGTCTCCTGCACCCATATTATTTTATTTCTTATTTCCTCTTTTCTCAGAAATTCCTTTTAGCTTTTCATATTTCTCCCCGCCAGGGAATCTGTGGCTCAACTGATGGCCTCTTTCATCCCCAGCTTTGTCCTTTTATCACTCTTTTCCAGCAAGTATTACTGTACAAGTTAGGGATAAAATTAAAGTATATATTCATCATGTTAAAACTAATCCCATGACTTCTATAAAGTTTAATTTACTTTTTTTTTTTTTTTTTTTTTGAGACAGTCTCACTCTCTTGCCTGGGGCAAGTGCTGTGGCATCAGCCTAGCTCACAGCAACCTCAAACTCCTGGGCTCAAGCAATCCTACTGTCTCAGCCTCCCGAGTGGCTGGGACTACAGGCATGCACCACCATGCCCTGCTAATTTTTTTTCTATATATATTTTTAGCTGTCCAATTAATTTCTTTCTATTTTTGGTAGAGACGGGGTCTCACTCTTGCTCAGGCTGGTCTCGAACTCCTGAGCTCAGAACGATCCGCCTGCCTCGGCCTCCCAGAGTGCTAGGATTACAGGCGTGAGCCACCACGCCCGGCCTTAATTATACTTTAATTTATATTTCCACCACTCTTTATTCCCCCTTACAGTCTCACAATTAATTTTTAGAGAATAAGGCATTTTGTCGGGGAAAGAAAAAGCAGGCATGAGGGCCGGTGTTGGATAAAGAGCCTTACAGTGAAAAATACGGAGACTTTAGACGCCCAAAGAGACATGCACATATAAAGAGAAAGGGGGAAACACATGCACACATATTGGTGGAGCTGTAACGCCAGCTTTTTAGCTTATTGCCACTAAGATTGAATATAGGAATACATGGCAGTATTTTTTTTTAATAATTATCCTATGATTTAGAAAAACCTTCACATCTACTCTCAAATTTCCAATGGAATTTTTAAAGTCATAACTTACAGGCATTTCTGGAATTCATGTTTAAAAAAACAAGGTTCTTACAAGTCTTTATAGCTAGGAAAAAGATTCCGAATGGCAGTTCAGAAGTAGTCACTAAAGATGACTATAATAAGGTAATGTGTTCAGTATATTACAATAATAGTGCTATTCTTTGTATACGAATATTGCAAAAATTTATTACTACCATTTGATTAATGCATGAAAGCTGTTTTCAGAATTACTCATGTGAACCACTTGGAAAGGATACATACACACACCTATATATATAATTGTATTAGTATGTTGCTGTACTGGCTGAAGTCTATTCTTGTTAAAGGGAAAAAAATCAACATTAGACTAAAATGTGATAGTTCAGAACAACAGAAATAAGGCTAAGTCTTGAATTTTCATATCTTTATTCTTTTAAGTAAATAAGGTGTTTTGGTAGCAAATCATCTGGTGACTTCCATTGTACTTTCATAGATACATTAACATTAAAAAAATTTGGACCACAACATGTAATTTATCAGTGTGTACTGATGGGAATTTTATATTCATATAATCGCAGAAAAAAATTTGATTATATAGAGTTGGTACAATTGAGCACTGCACACTCAATAAAATGTATCTACATATGAAAATATACCACGACACATTCCCACTCTATTTAGATTTCTTGCGATTCCATGGGACTTGAATTGCTATTGTGGTTGCAACATTTATTGATATTTGTGCTGTGTATTCAGATGCTAACTGGTTGCCAGTAGCATATGAAAAGACCTTTTAAAGCAGAGCTTCAACAGTATATATTTGTTCAACAGTGAAGAAATTAATATCCCTTTAGTCCTCTCATTTTTATCGAATAAATATTTTAAAGATTATCAAGAACTCCTTATATGTACAAGAACATCTATAATAATGATTACTGATTGACCAGTTCTTTTTAAAGAACTGATAAGAAATGAACTAAAGTAACCTAGTAATTGCCGAGATTTATTGCCTAAGCATTTGGTTATAATTTTGCATCTCAGTTGAACTTTATTAGATTTTACTCTTACATCAGGTTTTATTCCTGGAAAAGGTACTATATCTTGAAATAATACAAAGTTGAATCTGATTTTCCTAAATAAATATGCCCTAATAAGTTGTTAGGCTCTTCACAATCTTTGGTGCATGACATTAATAAAAATGTGTAGAAATATATATATAGTCTTCTGTAAATACTTTACTACCTATATACTCTACTTTGTAAAGCTTGTTCATATATTTATTTATTTTGAAGTGTTTACATACCAAATTAGAAAGCACAATAACAAATTACATAAAAGTATATTTTATGATGCATTATCATAGTGCATCATAAATTCAATTTTATATTCCTCATAATTCCCATCTTACGCACAATATAGGAAACCAGAAAGTAAAGAATCACTTTATATCATCATGGTCACAGTATTCAGAATAGTTTCTTTGAGAAGATACTGACTGGTATTTTGGGAAGATTTCCTAACCATAGAACACCTCCCTCAGCTCTGTCCCATTTCTTCTTTCTCTCTTCCTTTTGCTCTTAGTCTTCCCAAGCCTTCTTTGACCTCTGTCATTATACTTCAGCTTATAACACAGGAGGGGACTGTGCTGATGCTGAACCAAAGCAGCACAATCTAAGGAAAGGTCCAGACCAAACTGGCAGCCAAAGAGAAACCATTTAGAAGGCTATTGAGAAGCTGCTTAACTGGCCTGAGTCCCTGTCCGTGCAGCCTATGTGCCAGAAATGGGGATCAAGATTCCCCATTACAAGAATGCTTGTACTTAAAATGTACCTTTTTAACCCAAGTTTAACATGGAACCTTCATAAGTAGCCCATTATTTTGTATTCTGGTGGTCTGTGGTTAATTGTGGTGTAGGAGTCAAATGTCTCTTAGTAGGTGGTGAGGGAAAGAGATGTGTATTGTCTTCTGTGGGAATTATTCGGTTATTCAGTGAAGGAGGTGAATACTTTGTATTACTTAGAAAGGATATAGGGTAGAGTGACTTATAGAAGTCTACCATGGATTCATGCTATTCCTAGTTCTATGCCCTTGATGTTCTCTAATGGAAAGCTTTCAAGACCATCTCCAAAAATGTCTGCTTTCATTTTATTTATCTGAACTGGCTGTTTCCAGTGAACTGTGGCCCACTTCCTAGGCAGAGACCATGCAATAGTTTATTCCCTCTAAAAGCTTTGAGTATTCCTGTTGTTCAGGGAGTAGCATGTAAGCCCTGGGAAATGGTATTTAAACAAGCTCAACTTGACCATGATCACTAAACAAAAGCCATCACTGGACATGGGCAGCCACTTTAGGTAACCATCATTCAGATAGATACTCTGGAGAGTCACTTCCCTAGGGCTACCAGGCATGAATGGAAAGATGTGACTAAGGCTTTTTGCCTCAGTAGGCTGTGTTTTTATAGCCTGCACATCATTAATTTCTTCAGAAAAATTTGTGAGCACACCATGAAAAACAAAGAGATGGTTCCTTAGAAATGAATTTGTTATCAGAAGTATTCCCAAGCCTTTCTCTTAAGATTCCAAATTTAGTTCTGGGTATTTGAGACCATATTAGAAGATCATTGAAATTATTTTTTATATTTCCTTATAGCTATGGAATTTTTATATTTAACTGAAGTTTTTTAATTAAGATAAAATTCATATAGCATAAAATTCACCATTTTAAAGTGTACAATTCACTGGTTTTTAATATATTCACTAAGTTGTACAACTATTACCACTATCTAATTTCAGGACATTTCTATCACCCCAAAAAGAAACCTCCTATTTATTATAATAGTTCCCAATTTCTTCTCCCACTCTCTGGCAACCACTAATCTACTCTCTGTCTCTATGGATTTATCTATTCTGAACATTTCATATAAATGGAATAATGTAATATGTGGCCTTTTGTGTCGGGCTTCTTTCACTTAACATGTTTTCAAGGTTCATCCATGTTGTGGTGTGTAACAGTACTTCATTCTTTTTTATGGCCAAGTAATATTCCATTCTGTGGTTATACCACATATGTTTATGCATTAGTTGATGGACATTTGGGTTATTTCCATTTTTTGGCTATTCTGTATAACAGTGCTATAAACATTCATGTATAGAACATATGTTTTTAGTTCTCTTGAGTAACTCTCCTAGAAGTGGAATTGCTGGGTCATATGGTAACTCTGGGGTTTTTTTTGTCTTTTTAGTTTTTTGTTTTTTCCCCCACATCAACAGCAGCAAAGTAAGTCTATGTTTAACCTTTTGAGAAATTGCCATAGTGTTTTCCCTGGCAGCTGCATCATTTTACAATTCCACTAGCAATGTATGAAAGTTCCAAAAATTGAACCTTAAAAGTCATCTTGTCTTGCCTCACATGCAGTAATCATTTTAGGGGCTTATATATGCAGTTTCTCCAAAACTTAAATATGCCTATTCTAATTGATTTTAGACCTTCGTAGACTTATAAAATCAATTTCTTATGTTCTAGGAATTTCTACCAATACATAAAATAAGTACCTATGAGCCAAAAAAAAAAAAAAATGGTCATAGTGTTGAATTTGAGATCATATAAATTAAATGTCTGAACAGTACCTACTGGTATTTCTTTTGGATTCCTCAGTATCCATAAAACTCTTTTTGATTCTTTGGTTTTTTTGCTTGTATAAATCTTGGATTTGTTTATCTTATGTTACTATCCCATCACTTTTGTCATTGTGAAGTTTAAGTATTTATCTATTTACTGAGGATTAAACAATATTAGATTATTTCTATACCCCCCCATACTTACTACTGAGAGTTTATATTTTAAAAACTTATTTTTTAATTGAAATAACTTTCCCCTTGGCCAGCAGAGCTATGTGGGAATCCAGATACTTTCCAGAGAAATAATAATATTTGTTTAGATTTTTAATTAAAGCCTACTTTCTACAGTGATTTTCCCCTCAGATTTCCCTATATCTTTGGCAGTTTTGTAATTTTAGTCTTTTTCAAATTCATAAATAGCTGAGAGTCCCCAACCTTGGGCCATAATCTATACTGAAAGTCACCAAGGATCCTAAGCAAAAAGATGTGCTCCCCAAGCAGCAACAGTGGTGGTGATGACAACAGTTCACAGCAGTTGGCCCTTACCAATTATAGCCCCAATTTCAGGAGCCAGGCCCCAGATCTGCCAGTGCCATCTTCACAGCCTGAGCTCCCTGAGAGCCGGGAAGCATGAGGCTCAAGGGCACTGTTACTCCCAGCTTCAGGGTTCTGCGCTGTAAGCGTGTGACAGTCATTGCATATGGACACCCATGGTTGATTCCATTTTAATCTTAGAGCATTAGGGAAAAAAAAACTGGAGCCACTATTCTGTGAGCATTGCTACATAGCAACAATGATGAAGAAAAGCTTTTCCAACACTCATCTACAAAGCTGGTCTGTAGATCTGTCACAAACAGGATTTAGATATAAAGTTTTAAAGTCACTACAACCCAGCCCTTTAAACAAACCTATGTGTAATAGCTGACTACAAAGTAAGTTACAAAGAACTTGTTTCTTTAGAATTAGAAATATCAATGGAAAGCATCCCTGCTTCCTTATTAATAGGTAATCCTAAAGCATTAAATGCAAACATTATCAGGACATAAACCATCTGTTATAAGAAAAACATTTTATTTTATTTGGCTATCATAGTCTTTTATAATCAAAGTTTTTATCTCAGTTTTCTAGATAATAGTTCTGAAATGGAAAGTCCATAATTACATTCTCTTCATAATATATGTTTCTTGTCTACTTTCTTTGCTTCTCTTAGAGATTCTTAATAGTACTTAATAGCCTCACATGCCTCTTGGTTTTTTAAATTTTGAAACTTTAACTTTGTGCCTAAGATAACATTAAATGCGATTTTAATTCATGTAATTAATTTTTATTTAACATTATGTTTTTATTAAATGTAATTCTTTTACCCCAGATACCACCTTTTACTATACAAGGGTCTCTTGAAACCTCTAACTCAGTCTCATTATGCATTATTTCCTATTTTTGTCCCTAACTAGCATCATAGCCTTGCACAAGTTACTTAACCTTATTATTGGGTATTATTTTTCTGTAGGCAGTTTGAGGGATTTGACTAAATCCAGGTTAAATCAACTTGGCAGTGAGAATTCAACTATGACTTGTCAAAAGGAAGAAAGTGTTTTAATGCAGTATGTCAAAGGTTACAGAAAGAGATAATAAATATGAGTATATTTAGCATAGGAAACAACTTAATTTTTCAAATAAATAGAGATCCATGGTGACACAGCCCAAGTGTTATACTTTGTTAGTCATTAAGCTTGACAAAGAATACATTGAATGATATGGCTGGTCACTCTTTCTATGGAAAGATCACAGAGTGCTCATTTAAGTAAATGAGAGGAACACCCATTACTCTTTCTACTGCAGATGTTAGTTGACATTATACATGTTGCATATCTCAAATCTGAAATTGAAAATCCAAAACTTATTGAGCACTGACATGATTCTCAAAGGAAATGTTCATTGGAACATCTCAGGTTTTGGATTTTTGGGATTAGGGATGCTCAACCAGTAAGTATACAATGTAAATATTCCAAAATCTGAAAAAATTCAAAGTCTGAAACACTTCTCTTCCCAAGCATTTCAGATAAGGGATACTCAACCTGTATTGCTCTTCATATCAAAGATGAGGAACTTTTCCTAAATGCAAAAGAAACCAATGGAGTAGTTTGGTACTTCAGCATTATACTAAAGGTGGCGAAGAGCAAAATAAAAAGTGTAAGTTGATTTTTTTTTAATGTTAAAATACGTTTTAAATCTCCATTTTGCTTAGAGATTCTCACTACAACTATGGGCCTTTTTTCCTCTTCCAGTTTATTCTTCACATTTTATTCTGGGAATAAGTCTTATCAATGAATAGGGAAGTTTAGAAAGTTATTTTATGTGAGTTTCTGATTCTTCGTTCAAATCACATTTAAGGAATTTTTTAGAAATAGCTGTAGAATAACATTTTCCTTTTTTACTCTCTGCTTTTTTGTCCTGATTAATGAAAAGATCCCGAGTTTTCATTAATACCGCTTCTTTGAACTAGGTGCTCTAAAGTAATTTGAGTTTCTTCCCTGAGGTAGTACCCTCTGATTGTCAGCTAAAGGACTGATAGGCACATTACTTGTAGCCCTGATTTTCCTTGTGAAGAATTTGTGCCAACAACAACAACAAAAAAGAATTTGGACTTTTTTTTTGTCTTTAATAGCATGTCGTGAAAACCAGCGTAAGCAGAGCCCGTGTAGACCAGAAAAGATTAGACTCACACTTTCCTGTAGCATCAGAACTATAAATCAGTGTAGAAGCAGCCATGTACACAGTAATGGAAAATTTTTCAAATACTTAGAAATTGGTCTCAAAAATATCCAACAAATGTTTATGGGTAGTGCCATATATGGATAAGACTATGTCTTAGACCCGATAGGGAATACAAAGATTAAACAAATTTCTTGTCCTCAAAGACTTTACAGTCTACTGGAGATTGAGGAAAGGAGGAGATCAATATGTGTACAAGTGACTACAAAAAACAGTTGAATGTGCTAATTGCCAAAAAAGAACTATTGTTGGTGCTCAAAGAAGTAAAAGATCTCAATTAGGAGGATCATAAAAAGGTGATATATTCAAAAGACAAAAAGGATTTTAAAAAATAGAAACAAATAGAAGAGAGTATTCTAGGAAGTACCTCCAGCATGAAAAGCAAAAAAAGATGTAGTCAAGAGTACAAGATAACTAGAAAGAGGTTGGATCTGTTGTAGAGATAGATCTTCTAATGGCAGGTAAACTTAATTCAGCGGGCAGTGAAAGTCATTTTAAGTTTTGAGCAGAATACCAACACGAAACATTTGCTTTAAGAAGATGAGTCTTGCAGAGATCTGGAGTCAGATCTGATCCTGTCTTGCATCTTGGGCCACCCTTTCAAAGGCTTCTAATTGCTCTGAGAGAAAAACTTTCTATTGTGGCCTACACAACCCTGCATGGTTGAGCCCATTCTTTCTTCTCCAGCCCCATCTTGCACCACCCTACCCCATTCCTGCCACTTTGACCCTCTTTCATACCCTTCTCATCATACTTTCTCTCATCATAGGACACCGGCCCAGAATGTTCTTCCCTCCTTTCTTACCTTGGTTTATTTCCCTTCATCTTTCAGAACTTGAGGAAGTATTTCCTCCTCAAGAAACCTTCCCTGACTAGATCAAATAGCTCTATAAATAGGCCCTCACAACACTATATATTTAATACTTCTCTTTCCTAATACTTATCCTGTTTTCAGTTTTATATTTAATTATATGATTACTTAATTAATGTCTGCCTCCCTCACTGGACTTAAAGATTTTTAAGTGCTGGTTTTCTCTGATTTTACTCACTATTATACCTAGCATTTAGCATTGTGCCTAAAACATCATAAAGTTACAATAAATATATGGCAGTGAATGAGTGAATAAATGAATGAGATTAGTTAGCATGCTATCACTTCTTGCTTTGTTGATTCCTTCCCTCCTGCCTACAAGCGCTTATTCATCTTTAAAGTTTAGGCCAGGCATGGTGCCTCGTGCCTGTAATCCCAGTGCTTTGGGAGGCCAAGGTTGGGGGGGTGGGGCGGGGATCACTTAAGCCTGGGAGTTCAAGGTTACAATAAGCTATGATTGTGCCACCGCACCCCAGCCTGGGGAACAGAGTGAGGCCCTGTCTCTAAAGTAAAATAAAAAATAATAAAAGTAAAGTTTTAAAATCAAAACAGAAAAAAACAAATACACCTGTCCTTTGTCCTTGACCTCAGACTGTCATCCACTTACCTACCAAACTTTTTGAAGCGCTCATCTGTTCTCAGTGATTCGAGTGCTTTTCATTAATCTCTTACATTCTGGATCTTGCCCCTACCACTGATGGAACTGATTTTCTCAAAGCCTCTACTAGTATCAGTCTTGTTAAACAAAGAGCAATGAGACAATGAACTAAAATGATTACAGTAAAAATAAAAAGGGAGAGACAAATGAAGAGAAACATTACAGCTCTAGAATCTACAGGTTTTAGCAATATTGAGGGGGAAGTCAAACATAATTTGAAGATATTAAGATCAGGTGACTGGATATTAATACTGGTGCCTTTAGGGAAATGGGCAGGAAGGACTAGTTGAAGGAGATGATACATTTGGTTTTATACCTATCCTGCAACCACTGAAACTATTTCTGTTCAGTTTAAGATTCAGGCAGATTATCCAGTTGAATGGTGGGATGGTAGGGGTTGTTAAATGCAGAGTCAAAGTGAGATAGATCCTTGTGGAACAGTCGCATCTAGGCCAAGGATGCCTGGAGAATACAGAGAAAGTGGAAAATGGGGAAGGAGGAGAAACAGACATTTTTTTGAACACCAACCATGTACAAACACCATGCTAGACTCCTTACATATATTTCATCTGATCCCCACAGTTCAGTGAGGGTCAGTCGTTGTGTTCACTTACCAGAGGAAGAAATAGGCTCTGAAAAGACAAGCACTTTGTCCAAGGTCACAGCTGGGATTCAAACTCAGACCTATCTGACTTCAAAACACATGCCCTTTCCACTGTACAATGTGCCTCAGAAAGGTATGTATACAACCAGAACACTGTCAAGGAATCCAAAGTGGGTTTAAGGTTCTAGAGAGAGGTGGTAACTAGCTTTCTGAAGATGAAATAGTTGTTCTCTGCTGAACAAGGATAAGGACTTAAAAAGGCTGTGGTTCTGGTAATTAAGTGGTTGTGGGTGACCTTGAAGAAAGCAGTTTCCATAGAATGATGGGAGTGGAAACCATACTGAAAGGCTGCTGTAGTACACAAGCATGGGATACTAGATGTAGCAGATGTTGACCACTCTTTCCATATGGTCGGCAGAAGAGAAAAGGAGAGGGGATCATAATACAATATGACATGCTAAATCATCAGAAGACTTCTTCTCAGGATAGTAGAAGCTTCAACATCTTGGTATCAGAGGAGAAGGAGACATTAAACAGGCAAGGCTGGAAGAATGAAAGAGCAACTGGTAGCATATGGCCCATGAAGAGAATGGAAATGTCATCAAGGTGTATTTGCCTCTTAACATTCCCTAACCTCTTTCACTCACCTTTCTTTCCCACTGTTTCCTCTATATGTTTCTGTCTCCTTGCCTTGAATGTCAGTGTTATCTGGTAACATCATTTGTTTATTTTTTTAGACACAGGGTCGCCCAGGCTGCAGTGCAGTAGCACAATCATAGCTTGCTGCAGACTCAAACTCCTGGGCTCAAGTGATCCTCCCATCTTAGCTAGGACTATAGGCATGAGCCACTGTGCCCAGCTTGCCTCCTCTTCTTAATTTCAAAAGCAAATGAACCAAACTTCGTGTATTTCTACTTCTAAAATATTAATATTATTAATTTTTATTACTGTTGTATTTATTACTGTTATTAGTTTCATTACTGGCTCTGATTGATTCTTAACCCCTTCCTCCACAGATCAATGATCTCCCGTACGAGAAATAATTTAGGGCAGCATTCCTAAGCTTGCCCTATACAGCCACTATGTTTAATTCTGATGACTAACTTTTTTTTCCCCATATTCATGATTTTTACTTTCCCTGCCTTCTCATCTTCCATGACTCACAGATCAGTTTTAGAAACATAAACATGTAGTTCACCAAAAAATGTATATATATAATTTTTAAATTACAAATTTAAAATATATTATAAATTAAATAATCTATTAAATATTATATAAATTAAATATATATTAAATATATACACACAATATATAAATATACACACACACGTTTCTATATGAAAATATGAGACTTTCCATTCATCTAAATGTTGTATTTGGACAACGTGTAAACAGTGCTAAACCAGAAAGATGTCTATAGTAAGTGAGGTGAATTTGCAAGTTTTCTTACCAAACCATAATCTCCATGCATCAAAACACTGTCTATTACTTTTGTCTCCCTAGTGCCAAGCACTCAGTCTACTACTTAGTAAGCACTCAGTGAGTATTTGTTGAATAAATCGAATGAATGAATGGATGAGAAAAGCTTGGATAAATTATTGCTGATATTACGGACTTCAGCATAGATTTGGTAGCACTGGTAAAATTGCATTACATGTGAAAAAACAAAAATAGTTGCTTACTATTATGAATGAAAGGAAAGACTTCCATTACAGAGACAGAATCTGTATAATGATGCGTATTTTCCAGGGTGGGTATACTCTGATAAAGATGCGACTGCTTAGCCTTAAAAGGATTGCTACTTTTAACCAACTCTAGCATTGCTTTTTTGCAAATAAAATTTTTATAAAAATCTTTTAATAAAATTAACAAACTCAAAGTTAGATGTAAGTAGAAGAGTATCTTTTAATTCAGTAGTTATAAAATTAGTGTTTTAAAAATGTTTCTTTGAATCAAAACTTTATTCCAAACACTGCTTTTTTCTTATCTTCTATGGGCTTACTGTTTTATCTTGTGTGGACTGATAAAATAGAAGAATTGGTTGTAGAGTAGTTAATTACCAAGTAGGTAGATAAGGAACTAAATCTTTTAGTTGTTATCTGATGCATCACAGACACAATTCTGGAGAATTCTGTAAATGTTTTACATGTTGACATTTGTTCACTGAATTGGAAGCATTTATCAAATATTAATGGAATCTAATGGAAATTTTTTACTCAAGAGGCAAACTCGTCCTTTAACTAGTTTTACTGAATGTATTTTATTAAATAGTCTTACAAACTTGAATGAAAGTTATAAGGAGAAATAATTCATTATTCCCAGGTTTATTAAGAGTGCTTGTTAAATTCAAGATCCTGATCACCTAGCATGTTTTTTTTCCTCTACTGTCTTTAAACCCCTCTGTTTAGATTATGTATTTTTATAGAGACTTGACACCTTTTAAATATTCTTCCTGCTTTCGACTTTTCTTTTCTCATTTTGATAATTCTAGTTAACAGTAAAGTCATATAGTTCTTGGAGGCAAAATTCAAATGCTTCCATTTTACTCCTTGTTTAAATATTTTTACAGAGTTTTAAAGCAGATTACAAAAGCCAAAGAGTAAAGCAAAGCTTGGAATTGTCTGGTTCTCGCTATTGTCCCATCTATTTTGACTGAGTTTGGGAGTTGGCTATTTGTCACTATAGTACAGATCCAGTATATTCTGCCTTAAAAGACAGGAGAGCCTATCAAAATACACAAGGTTTAATACTGAAGATTCCAGTGCCGCAGAAGCACTTGGAAAACTGCTCCAAACTGCTTGGTGAATACCTGCAATTTCTGTGGTGGTAAAATCACATTATAGTAACTGAATCTCCTGGACTATTACAGTTTCATTTATTTACTGATTTTCTTCCCAGTGGGTTTTTCAGGACCCATATTATAATGTTTTTCATCACCTGGAGGTTTTTAATTGAAGTGAGTGACAAGTCAGCTGCATTGCAAAAATGTTTCATGAGAGTAAAGCAACTGCCAATTTATAACTAGTATTCCTCTGGATTCAGTGCAGAGAAAAATGTTGCTCATCTAAAACACTGAGACTTACACAATTTTTACATGCTCCAAAATCGAATTTCCAAATCTACAAAATTCAATGCCACTAATTCTCTGCAGTTACATTGAGATATATGGTTATTCATTGAAAGTAGGAATAAAGTTATATATTCTTTCCCCAGAAAAAAAGTGCACATTTGGAAAAAAAAGAAAAGAAAAGAAAAACCTTTTTTTTAATTTGAAGGAGTATATGAACGCCTGTATCCCAAGTTAGGGAAGTGGAGTCAGTGAGTGCAGACTTCTCTTCCAAGCAAGTTTATGAGAAGGGCAGGAGAGAGATCCAACAGTAGCAATTTGTTTTGGATAAAAAGAGACTTAAGCATGGGGAAGGACCCAATAAAGAAAAATAATTTGAAGCTAAGGGCAAGATACACATGATGGAACAGGGTCTCAGTGGAGGCACAAGGAAATAGGATCATGGGCACAAGCAGATGGAATAGCTCCAAAAGTAGAGAATTATACTACATCTTCTGAGACAGAAGAAAACAAGAACAATGTGGCTGCAGATACATTTATAAGAAGGGAGAGATTTTTAAACCATGCCTGAGAACTTTATCTTTCAATGAGGTAGAATAGGAGGTTGTGTTCTAAGAGTAAAGAGGTTGTGGTTGTGGAAAAAGAGAACATACAGTTGATTCTAGAACATAGGTTTGAACTGCACAGGTCCGCTTATGTGCAGATTTTCTTCTGTCTCTGCCACCCGAGACAGCAAGACCATCCCCCCCTTCCTCCTCCTCCTCCTCAGCTTATTCAATGTGAAGATGATGAAGAGGACCTTTATGATGATCCAGTTCCACTTAATAAATAGTAAATATATTTCGTCTTCCTTATGATTTTCTCAATTAACATTTTCATTTCTCTAGCTTACTTTGTTAGAATACAGTATATAATACATATAATATACAAACTGTGTGTTAATTTACTGTTTATGTTATCTGTAAGGCTTCCAGTCAACAGTAGGCTATTAGTAGTTAAGTTTGGGGGGAGTCAAAGGTTGTATGTGGAGCTGGGTATGGTGGCTATCGTCTATAGTCCCACCTCAGGAGGCTGGAATGGGAAGATCACTTGAGGCCAGTTCAAGACCAGCCTGGGCAACACAGCGAGACCTCATCTCTAAAAGAAATTTTTAAAATTTTTTTTAAGTTATATGTGGATTTTCAACTGTACAGGGGTCAGCACCCCTAACCCCTGTGGTGTTCAAGAGTAATAGTTACAGAGTAATCATTGAAAGGATCCAGAAAAGAGGGAGAGAAAATTGACAAGTGTCCAGATGAGGCTTAGAGATCATGGATTTATAGTGGTATTGACCTTCAGGGTAGAAAAGATAAGACAGACAGGGATCCAAGAGATTCAAAACTGGTTGAGAAATCAAAAAATCAGGACAAGTATAATTGGTAAAGGATAATAGAGTTACCTTAGGAAGAAAATTGATCAATCCCAATCAAATATTTCTTGTGTCCCTCAGTGCCCCCCACCAAGTTATATCTTCAGCTCTGACATCTCTCCTAAGTTGCAGACCAAAATTTTTTTATTTTTTGCCAGGCACCTCCATTTGGATATCCCTCAGGGATGGCAAACTCTCAAATTTGAGATTGAGTTCATCTTGCCTTTCAAATGTCCCCTGTTTCTTTCGGTGGCATTTGCATCTTTCCGATTGCCCATAATTGTGCTTCTCTGGTCCTTTATCTGCCCTAGCTAACCAATTGCTAAGTTCTTTTAGTTCTGCCTTTGTAACTTTTTTTATACAGTTGTTTTTCTCCATTCCCCCTGCTGCTAACCCACGTCAGGCCTTCACCGTTGGCCTTCACTGCTGCAATTCCCACATAGGTCTGCTTGCCATGTGTCTCGTCACATACTAGTCCATTCTTTTTCCAGCTAGCTGTAGTAAGGCTTAACTCTGAATCCCAGTGCTTTGGGAGGCCAAAGGGGGAGAATCGCTTGAAGCCAGGAGTTTGGGCCCAGCTTGGGCAACATAGCGACCCCCATCTCTACAAAAAATAAATTTAAAAAAATAGCCAGATGTGGTGAGGCGTGCCTGTAGTCCTAGCTACTCAGGAGGCTGAGGCAGGAGAATCACTTGAGCCCAGGAGCTCCAGCCTGGGTGACAGAACAAGACCTTGTCTATTAAAAATACATAAATAAAATTAATTTTTTTAAATAAAAATAAAAGAGTTGACTTAGCTATGTCTACCAGGATTTGCTTGGTTAGAGGTACTTAGCTTTCTTTTAAAGTCTCTGTTAGTTAATGGTGTTAGAAAGTCCCTCTTAATTAGCACAGAGAAAGAATGAATTAGAAGCGGTAGAATTGTCAGTTTTCATTAGCATGTTTTATTTTGTAATGACAAATTTCAAAAATCATTTGAAGAGCACATACAAGTAGGCCTTTAAAAATCATAAGATGTATTCAGTTCTAAAATGAATCAGATATGTGAACTTGTGTGGTCTAGTGGTTAGAAGTGTAGACTAGTGGGAGGACTTCTGGGGTTCTTTGCTCATCATTTACTGACTTACATGACCTTAAGAAAGTCACTTGAGCCTCACCTTGGAGTTAACACTTGCTGAAACTTCACAGAAAGGTTGAAGACCAACAAGTTAGTCTCATAAAAAATTTTTTTTACAAACTTGGAAATCACTGTAGTTTCTTATGTTTGACTCAGTGATTGAGATCCTTCCTCAAGGGGAACAACTGGGAAAGAACGGGCATTCTTCAAGAAAAATAAACTCATTTGCTCCATTTTAGAAAGTCTCCAACCACTCATTTTAAAGTGTCTGAATTTTAAACTCAGCTCTTACCTCTTGGCATTTGTTTCCCTGTCAGTTGTAAAGCCGTGTTTACTTAAAAACATCAACAGGAGCAGCTTAGGAAAGTACCATGAAGTAGTTAACTCTGCATGTGGCCCATTCCATGTTATTTTATGGAAAAGGAAAAGCTCTTCAACTGCGTGACAGATTCTTTCTCTGTGGCTGTTGTGTTACTTTGGAGAGAAAACCAGAGGCCATAGATTAGACAAATGTTTTCAGAGACTCACTGACAGTTGCATCTTCTTCTGCCTTCTCCTCAATAAGTAACAGGCAAGGTGGAGAGTTAATGTTCAATATGAAATTGTAATTACTTGCATGCTAAGGAGCTCTGAATATACAGATAAAAATTTCCTTTTTATTTATTTATTTTAAGAGGGTCTCACTCTGTCATCCAGGCTGGAGTGTAATGGTGCAATCATAGCTCCCTGCAGCCTTGAACTCCTGGGCTCAGCAAAGCAATCCTCCTGCATCAGCCTCCAGAGCAGCTAGGACTGAAGGTGCACACCACCACACCTGGCTAATTTTTAAATTTTTGGGTAGAGACTGGGTCTCGGTATGTTCCCCAGGCTAGCCTTGAACCCCTGGCCTCAAGCGATAATCCCACCTCAGCCTACCAAAGTGCTGGGATTACAGGTGTGAGCCACCGTGCCCAGCTAAAACTCCTTTTAAAGTATATACCATAATTTTTTTTCAATATCTGAAAGAGGCATTTTGCAAAGTGCCTGGGGTTTATGTGAACAGCCCTCAAATGCCTGAAAATAGATGACATTTTGACCCTTTGTGTTACTGGTCACAGCTCTTCTTTGTTTCAGTTTTGAGTGTATGGTTTTGCAGACAGAAGTATTCTGGTGTAATCCTTTATCATTTAGCACTTGTACAGAAGGGAAAATCCAACTCATTTTTTAGAAAGACGACAAAATATGAGTAAGGTGACAATTGTTAACTGCCATGCAGGAAGAAAGGAGTAGTGTGACTTGATAGATAAGCAAATAAGCCAGATACCTTTGTAATAAAGGTATCCATTTTTAGCACTGTTCTTATCCAGTGTGACCCTGGATAAATCCCTTACTTCAGCTGTCAAAGGAAACTAGCTAGATAGGTCAAAACTAAATCACACTTGAGGAAATTAAGTAGTATGGCTTCATAAAATAAGACTATGCAGTTAAACCTCATCTTTTAGATTTTTTACTTACCTAAGCCATTATTAATAGAAGTGCCTCATATATCCCAGAAGGCTTTTGATTGTGATTCCAGTCCCCCAAAGTGTCAGGTATTGTAATATCTGTTTTAATTGGTAAAGTAATAAGCACAGTACCTGTGTTTGTAAACATTGTAGGTATTTCTGTTTAACAGAAATATACCTCTTCTCCTTCCCAGCCTTAATTTCTGGAGGATGAGAGAGTGAATATTAACAAAAAAAAACAAAAAAAAAACGTTTTAAGCCCATTGTTATCTCTTAGCAGTCTTTGCATCTTCATCACCTTTTATGCATGGTAATCAGCAGAACAGGTTTCCCTACTGCAGCAGAACTCTGTATGAACCCAGTAATTTCTCAAATCTGATAGGTACAGAAAACTGTGTGGCTTTTCACTTCCTGTCCCGTCCTCTAACCCCAAACCATAGAGAAGCATGCTTTCTGGTGACATTTATTCACATACACATTCTCACAGCTCACTCTTCCCGTAAGATTGAGTATGAGGAGTGTTGTTCAGTGTCATTTTATAACAACCTACCAGTTCGAGTCTGCAAACTTGGAAATCAGTTATGAACACTTAGGAAACTCCCTCTAAGAGAGAGTGATTGCTTCTGCTCAGTTTGGAGGGTCAGGTTTGGGGATATCTGTGCTATATCATTTTAGGCAGGTACCTGAAGTGATCTTCACTCATATGTCACCCAGGATTACTCCAGAAAGGATAATTCAGATTGTGCCGTGATTTATGGTGTTCCAAAAACTACAGTATGGAGTTCCCAGTAGTTCAATATGAGTGCAATGAGCAGAGCAATAGGGGCCAGAATAGGGAAGGCCGTTTAAAATACAAGTTCATTACTGACTTTTCTTGTGCTACAGGAGATGGATAACATAGAGTTCCATTATTTTGGCTCCACTTGCTCAATAAACTACAACTTTTAACTCTTTATATAGCTTTCTCTGTTGATAGGATACAAACCAGTGACTTAAACGATTATAGGTAACTTACTTCAGAAGCTTAATCAAGACTTTGTACAGCTCTAAATCATTGATGTAAGGATTTATTAAAAATGCCAACTTTTAACTAAAAGTTTCTCTCATTTCGGTTGTCATGCCCAAACTTTGAAACATTTCTTACTACTATACATAATAATTCCTGTTAACCAGATGTTGTTTGACAGCTCAGTAATAACAAATGGAGGGTACTTGTCCTAACCTGACTTGCGTTCTCTTCTTTGATGTGTAGCATATGTGCAGCAGTCAACTAAATAAAGCTCTTATCAATAAGATGCAGTTTGACACTTGGTGTTTTGCTTTTGTAGTCAGGCCTTTTACCATATGGTAAAGAACTAGTTATAGAAGGCTGCCTGTCTTTTCAGAATTGAGGTTTGAATTTTCATGAGAAGTTTCTTCTAGTTTGTGATTTATACATTCCAAGTTTTTATTACATAGTTTTTTTCATATTATATTCTCCAGCATATAGACTATGCTAAGCCATCCTTTTACTGTCACCTTTAGAGGTTTTTATTCACACTTAAAAGCACTTGAGGGAAATAAATTTAAACATAAGAATCTTTTGTTTTTACTTATTGCCAATCGTATTCTCTAACTATTTTAAAGGTATTTCCTGCATAAAACTAATTATTAAATTATCAGCTGTAGTGTATTACTGTTTTTTATTTAAGTATAAGAAGTTCTTTGGGCCCAGTTAATTATGGTTTTCTTTGATGTTCACTATTCGAAGTTGCAGGATTGGAATAGAGGCTTGAGTCCCTTTCAGAGTATAATGGTATAGAGGTTCTTTAATGAAAAGAAGTAATTAGCATATCATAATTAACAGCACAGATAAAGGATTAAGAGGAAGAGGCTCCTGGGGAGTCAATTTAACAAAAAAAAAAGAGGAGGGGTGGGTGTTTGATAAGATTGTACAATTGCACTTCAAAGATAACTTAGAATTGAGAAATTTTATGATATATTTCTGTGGGCTGGGCTATGTGGTTTTTTTTTTTTTTTCAAGTAATGAATTTGGACAATATTCTGGGGCACTACATCTTAGGAAAATGAAAAGCTAGAAGGGGATATAGGAAAGAATGCCAATCCAAATACAGAGTAGTCAGATAGATGGCATCTATAAGGAAAGATTAAAAGGACTTGGAATTAACTGTGCACCATTTTCAGGAATATGAAGGAATAACTGTAAGAGCTTGTCCCCTACCAAAAAAAAAAAGTTCCATGAAGGAGAAAATAAAATTATGCAAGAGACATTTAGATTATACATAAGGAATGATGTCTAGAATTTAACGTTTGTTAATCATTGCAGCATGCTACACATAGAGGTAAAGAATCCCTGTCTTTTGAGTTCATGGAGGTAGTTTATTAGTAATCTTGTGAAAAGAGACCAAATCACTACATTAAGAAAGGGTCTTGGCTGGTCGCAGTGGCTCATGCCTGTAATCCTAGCACTCTGGGAGGCCAAAGTGGGAGGATCCCTTCAGGTCAGGAGTTTGAGACCAGCCTGAGCAAGAGTGAGACCCCCATCTCTACTAAAAATGGGCGTGGTGGCGCATGCCTGTAGTTCTAGCTACTCAGGAGGCTGAGGCAGGAGGATTGCTTGAGCCCAAGAGTTTGAGGTTGCTGTGAGCTAGGCTGATGCCACAGCACTCTAGCCTGGGCAACAAGATGAGACTCTCTCAAAAAATAAAAAGAAAGGGTCTTGGGTCTCTTATCTTAGATCATTTAATTCTTAATAGGAGACTGAAAGGGAGTATAGATTCCAAAAACAGTGGAGTCCTCATTTTTCTGCTACTTTCAGTTACCTAAAGTGGCCTCTTAAACTAGTTCTCGTGACATTCACAATCTTTTGGATAGGAGATAGACAAGCAAACAAATAATAGAATTAGATAGTAATACAATTAGACAATTAGTAAGGATGATGGAGAAATATAAAGTGAAGTAAGGAGGTAGAGAGGGTGAAAGTGAGAATGGACTCAGATGGGAGAGGTAACTGACAAAATGGAATCACGTGAAGGGGCCTACCACACAGAGATCTGGAGGAAGAACATCCCCAAACAAGTCCCTGAGTTGGGGACAAACTTAACCTCAGTACAGTTGAGGCAAGTTTTGGCCAGTATGATTTGAGTGGGGTGAGTCAGGGAAAGTACTCTCTCCAAGTAGAAGATTCTATGAGATATTTTTGGTTTCTAAGCATCCTTTATCCTGAAGTGCTCCAGTATGCAGGAGATCTTTCATAGACCAGACTCCGACTATCCTAGAGCCAAATGGTTTCTTGGGATTTTTTATCTCCTGTTGTTATTTTTCTAATCATCAGAGCTGTAGTATATAAGGCATTGTACCAGTGACTGAATTATTCATTTTAAATTAAAACCGATGCATAATTGCACCATTTATCGGGGTTAGCAAGCTATTTGTAAAGGGCCAGATCATAAATATTTTTGTTTTTGCCAGCCCTACAGTCATGACTACTCAATTCTGCTGTTGTAGCATGAAAGCAACCAATAGGATACATAAATAAATGGGTATGGCTGTATGCCAAGAAAACTTTATTTACAAAAGTAAGTGGCAAGCCAGATTCGGCCCTTGGACCATAGTTTGTCCATGGACCTATTCTAGTACATTGAGAAGCCAACAAGAGAGATTGTAAAGAATCGGGTGGGAGGAGAACCATGACTTAAGAATGCCACAGAAGCCAAAAGGAGAAGAATTCTAGGAAGGGAGGATGTGATTAGGGACATCACATACTGCAGAGTCAACTAGGAAGAGAACACAGAAGAGGCTCTCAGATGTGGCAATTAGATCATTATTGACCCTAAAAAGAATAGTTCCAGTAATACCTCTTTGTTCATTTGTCATTGGGCCTAGTTCTAAGCACATGTAGGGACTGTGTTGCTCGGTGCTTTGTGGTTTACAAAGCCTTCTTCCATGGTCATTGATAACAAAAGCACACTCCGGATAGAAACCTATCTCCAAGCTCAATGTTTGGACCTCTACATCAGGTTCTCAAACTCCAGTTAGCCTGATGACACCTGTCATCAGGGCAGCATGTGCCCTAAAAAGAATCCCAACAGTTTGTTAGTAGCATCTTTGACAATAGCTACAACCAGCTCTTATAACTGACCAAAACCATAATGGTCTGATAAGGTGTTATGATCTTTCCTCTGGTTCATCTATGCAAGCATAGAGCCTGTTGCTACAAAGATAACATGGAAATTCAGAAAATGCCCAGTAAGCAGCCAGGCTGGAAGAGTGGGCAGTTAGTCAATTGCCATTAAGTTAATAAAACATATTAAAGTAGATGGGACAAGGAATCTGGAAAACATAAAGATTATATATAGTCCTTATTCAACTTTGTTTTGGAAATAGAAGCAAATCATAATTCTTTTGAATCATTCATAAAATTATACCATAAGCCAGATTTTCAGGATTTGGCATCTTCCTTGAAATAATATTTATTATGACTTTATAACTTGTCAAAACCATTCTTCATTTTTTGTATTCATGGGCCTGGTTTGTAGAGAGGATAATTTTAAAAACAAAACACAATTTTTATGTGACTCTCCAAAAGTAATTTGCTGGATTATTAATGCTTAGAGATGCACAGGAACCATTACAGTATTTACTCATTTATACCTCACCTTATTCCAAAAAGAATTTAAGTCAACTTACAACTCTTAGAAAGTTAATACAGTCATCCCTTTGTATCTATGGGTTCTGCATCCATGGATTCAACCAACCATGAATTAAAAATATTTAGGGAAAAAAAATTGTGCCTCTACTGAACCATGTGTAGACTTTTTTCTTGTCATTATTGCCTAAACAATACAGTATAACGACTATTTACATAGCACTTACATTGTATTAGGTATTATAAGTAATGTAGGAATGATTTAAAGTATATGGGAGGATGTGCATAGGTTATATGCAAATACCATGCCATACTATGCCATTTTATATGAGAGATCTGCAGATTTTGGTATCCATGGGAGATCCTGGAACCAATCCCCCCCGTGGATACTGAGGGACAACTGTATTATATAGTTCTATAATCACTTATGTTCTGTTAGGGACTGGGGTTTGAGAAGTCTTTTCAGTTAAAGATTAAAAGGGAAATCATAGGGAATAAATAAGGTTAAAGGAAATCTCATCAGCTAACTTTCCAAGAGTATAATTATGTAACAACACTTATGTTAAGTGTCAAATATTAAGAACAATCAGGAAATCCTGGCTCTGGATGGCTGAGGATTGCTATCTGTCTCCTTGATGACTTGCTGCAGAAATCTCTGGGCCCCACGTTGATATTCTTGTCTCCACCAGACACCAGAGTTTGCGTGATTTTTCTATCAGTACTTCTGCCTGCCAACTACTTGCCATTTTTATGTATGGTCCTCTAGTTCTCTAAAGCAAATTTAAATCATTCTGTTCCTTCTGCATGTTCATTGAGGGCTCAGTACACATCAGTTAGGCAAGTAGTGATTAAATTTATAGAGTGCTCTACAGCTTGCAAAGAATGAAAACTAGCATATTGGCTAAGAAATTGGGCTTTTTGAGATACATTGTTTAGGTTCAAAGCCCTGACCTGATATTTACTATCTTTGTGACCCTGGGGAAAATACTTCTATTTTTTGTGCATTTATTTCCTTGTCCATAAAGTGGAAATGATACCTCTATCCCTTAGGATGGATCACTGTATAATTAAAGGAGATAATTCATGCTTAGAACAAATACATAGTGTAAGTACTCATTGATAGCACATGGTCAGTGTTAGTTGATGTTACTGATAAAAAGAGCTATCCCATTTGAATTTTGTAATAATCTTTTATGGCATTTAGGTAGTATTAGCCCCATTTTATAGATAGACCCTAAGGTTTTGAAGTTCAACTTGCCCAAAATCACACAAGCATTCCTCACAGAGCTAGTATTAGAATTGTGTTGTATACATAGTTTCCCTAGGGCTTGGGGTTAGACCGGGGAGTAATAGGTTTCATCTCAGGAGCCAGCTCTAAACAGCTGAAGTGGTATTCACAGTCCTGTTTTGAGAATTCTCAAAGCAGGTCCACGCTCATTAAGAAAAGAATGCTTGATTGATGAATAGTACTTGCCGTGGACTCAGGAGCACAGAGTGGGATTACACAGTTGCTTTCCTTTTTATTTTCTCCTAGCTAAAGTTTTTCATTAACCCTAGTTTTTCCTTTATAAACAAAAATTTTAGGTAAATTTGAACACATAATGAAGTTATTAATTTATGGAATCTTTTTAACCCTATAAATTTGCTAGAGAACTATTACTATTTCTAAAATATTTTGCGACTAGGGCAGTTAATAGAGGAATTCTCTTACAAGCTGTTTCTTTATAATTATTCTTCACATTTTCTGCTTTCATGTGGGCATACAGGTTGAGAAATCTGGGAGGCACCATTTATTCTAATTTGGGGGTTAAGTTTGGAAATTGGGGTTAAGTACTAATGGCACTTTGAGAAGTAATTGTGAAAACCTTATTTCATGTATGTGCCAAATACTTGTCTCCTTGAAAGTCAGAGAAATTGATTTGGATATGTCATATATATACACATACACCATTTTAAATACTCACAAAAGCTAGGTTTCTATGGAGATGACATATTTGAGCTGCCTGCTTTGGACTTCTTGGTTTTATTTTAGCCAATGTTATCCCATCCCTGGTATTTCTGGCCTTATTGTGGGAAAGCAGCAAGTTATATTTTAAATACTAACATCAACTAAGTGTGAGAAAAGCCAGAGTTAACTTCTGAGTTCCACTTTCTCCGCAGGAAGATTCCTCAGGAAAATGTGGCCACAACTGTCTAGGTTTACCTCGGTACCCAGTTTGGGCTTGCATTGGAAAACTCGGGTAGTCCTGTTCCCCAGTAGAAACTACCTTTGGGGAGTGGAGTACCTGCAGACAAAGCTCACGAAGTCTGAGCACTTGGTACTCTGTCCTCTACTGAAGTTCCACACTGAATACTACAGAGCTGATCAGCTCTTATTTCTTGAGCTTTATTGATTTATATCCGAGAGTTATTTTATTTATATTTGATATACCCAGTAGCAATAACTAAGATTAAATAAGCATCTGAAAGAGCTTTGTAGGAAGTGTAAAACTCTTTGGAGAAAAAAGAATTTTGTCTTAAAAAGCTTTCCGGGAATATAACTTGCAAAGACTCTGGGAAGCATACTCTCTAGAGACAAAAATATTTATGAAACATAAGGGTCTTTCATCTTTGTAATTAGATTAAATATTGCTAACTTTTTAAAAATCATGCTTATCACACTTCAGTGAAAATTATTTTTTAATATTCCATTATATGCAATCAATCTTTAGGCATATTTACCAGAAATGGTTAGAGAAAAATCATATTGTTCCTTATGAAGTTGGTATTAAGTGCCTTGTGAGACGTTATTTATTTATTTAGTGTTTTAAAAAATGAAAATATTAAGGTTTCATCCAGAAGGTAATCTTATTTATTATTTATTGTCTTTTTCAGGTAGTATAATCCAAATATCCAATATAGATTATGTTTTTAAAGTAATTCTCAACTCTAAGCTCCTCTCCACAACCTCCCTCCCCCCCCCCCACTGAAAAGAGTTCATTTTCTGAGCAGAATTTTTGTATTTTTTGCTAGCATGATGAAAAACATGATACAGATTCAGGTTTTTAGGCTTCTTTCCATACTTAACAATATTTGATCTTTTTTCTGAGACTTCTCTTCTGCCTTTGTTAGTAAAACCTTCTCTCTCCGGGAGTTTTGTTAAATCAGAGACCTTATTATCCACATAAAATTCTCTGTGCCATTGTGAAGATGGGAGTCCCTTAGCCCTTATCATTTCATGCATATGCATTTAGTATTTTTGGTTGTTTCAGACTGACCCCAACTCTTGGCATTCAGAAGCATTCTCCGGAAAACGTGATGTTTACAAAGTTTATAACCACCCTGCTTGAAGAATTACATTTAACGAATGAAGACCTTGAAAGTTTAACTATTATATTTAGAACCAGCTGTTAACCAAAGTGGTAAGTTGGATTGTTTTACTATGGTTTTTTTTCATCATCTGTTGCCTATGTGGATTCTTTTTTTCATATTGGAAATTTTAAAAACCAAGTACAGACCTCAAGGTGCCCTCAGCTTGCTAAGGAAAGATGTGGCATCTATCCCTTAGTTCTCAGCTGCTTCGGTCACTTCCTGCCTACTCTTCTTACTTCGTGCCCCATCCTTGTTGCTATTCCTCCTTTGTAGGCTACGACGGCTGTTTCCTGCACTCCAGGAAACTCCCCATTATCAGTATCAAACTCAAGCCTGGCCATCCTACATGTCCCATTTGATAAGTTTCTTCCCAGGAAGTAGTAACTTACTTCATCCCAGCTCCTGCATGATCCATTGTGAACATCCTCATCCTACTGCCCCTTCAGTGAAATTACCCCCTACCCAGCCAATACCTTAGTCATCTTATGGGCAGAAAGCAGGTGAATTTATTAATACAAGTCTGGCTTTGTTGAATCCTAACCCTGCTCTCAAGTACATAGCCCTCTCCTCTTATCCCAAGTCCTTGCCTCTTTTTCAGAACTGCCCATCAGAGTATTCCCTCCCTTGTCCTGCCTCAATCATAACTCTCCTTCTCGTCCTACCTTAATTCTCATTTCACACAGTCCCAAGGGCTCAGATAGGTATTGATTCAATGTTATAACTGAGGAAAATCATCCTAAACCACAAAGGAGATCCTCTCAGGGTGTATTTTCTGTTCCCCCCCTCCCCCAACTTTACTTTTTAAATGATAAAAGCAATATAAATGTGTTGTAAAATAAAAGGCAATACAGAATTGCATATATAATAAAAAAGGAAAATTCCCCTTCATCTCTGCCTCCAATCCCACCTCCTTCACAGAAGCACACTTAATACCTGTCATGTAATATTTATTTTCATTATTTGAATTTTTATAAAACAATCTTTAAATATACAGGAAGGATAATTGAGAGAGTTATTTTGGCAGATAAGAAAGAACAGCATCCCTTTATTAAACCTGCTAGAAAATAGAATGTAAGGAATTAGCACTGTAACTGCCTCCCAGTTTATCCCCAGTGGTCTTTTCAAGTGATCCTGCTACCCTAAGGACCCTGTAAGCAAAGGCTTTCACTTAGGGAGTGAGCTCAGGCTGGCCTGAATAAGCATAGCATTCAAAGGCCCTTAGCAAATATGGTGAGGTTATAGTTTTTTGCTTTATTTAATGTTAGGTCCAGAGAGTTAAATTAATCATACTCCTTAGCTCTTGACACCTTATAGTTAAAAGGTTTCTTTTTCAGACAAACCAAGAGCAAACAGTGCCTAGCCAGAAGTTCTTCTAGACCTGCTTTAACAAATAGATACCAATTAAAAATCATTTTTAACCCAGGCACAGTGGTGCATGCCTGTAGTGCCAAGGAGGCTGAGGCAGGAGTTCAAGTCTAGCCTAAGCAACATAGAGAGACCCTGTCTCTAAAAAAATAAAAATTAAAATAAGTAAATAAAAATTACAAAATTATTTTAATTAGCATGTTTTAAACTTGTGTGTAAACAGATGGTGTTAAAGTTGTTTTAAGAACTTTCAACAATAGATGTTGTAAGTGGACTTAACAGTTGCCCTATGATCATTGTTTATTTATATTGTTCATTTGCTTAAGTAATCAAAGGTAAACTTGGTCAGTATTATAAGGGATTATGAATAAATGCAGCCTTACTACATAATTTTCCATATGAGAAATAAAGATGGTTGTGAGTAGGTAGACTTTTTTCTGTTTGCATGATTTTGGTAAACCGTGGTAAATTCATTTGAGCCTAAAGATTTTAATGTCTAACCATTTCAAGATTACTAGTTAGTATATGTTAATATGCTTTCAGTTTCAAATAACAGGAAAAAAATCCAGCTCCAACTAACTTTTGTTATGGTGGTATATTAGTTATCTTTTGCTACTAACAAATTATTCCAAAACAGTGGCTTAAAAGAACAAACACTTTTTTTTATCTCACAGTTCCTGTGAGTAAGGAATCTGGATACAGCTGAACTGGGGGCCTCTGGCTCAGGGTCGCTCATGAGGTTGCAGTTAAGCTTTGTGCCAGGACTGTGATGTCACCTGAAGGCCCGACTGGAAGATCTACTTTCAAGCTCACGGACGTGGTCATTGGCAGGATTTAGTTCCTCTCAGGCTGTTGAACTCAGGGCCTCAGTTTCTTCTCACTGACTGTTATCTGGAGACCTCCTCTAATTCTTTGCCACATGGGCATCTCTATAGTGCACCTTACAACATACATGTGGCTTCCCTCATGTGGCAAGTGAGAGAGGATGCCCATGATGGAAGCCACAGTCTCTTTGTAACTAATCTCAGAAGTGATGTCCCGTCATTTTTGCTATATTCTGTTAGTTAGAAACTAGTTACTAGGTCCAGCCCACATTCAGGGTAAGAAAGTTGTATAAGGACATGAATACCAAGAGGCAGCAACCATTGGGGCAATCTTAGAAGCTGTCTACCAGACACAAAATTGTTCAGTAGTTCCTCGGGGGAGAGGGGGGTTGGGGTTTTTTGTTTGCTTGTTTGAGAAAGGGAGGGTCTTCTGTCACGCAGGCTAGAGTACAGTGGCGTCATCATACCTCACTGCAACCTCAAATTCCTGGACTCAAGCAATCCTCCCACCCCAGCCTCCTGAGTAGCTGGGACTATAGGCGTGCGCCACTGTGCCAAGCTAATTTTTTTTTTCAGTTTTTGTAGAGATGAGGTCTTGCTATGTTGCTCAGGCTGTCTCGAACTCCTAGCCTCAAGTGATCCTACTGCCTCAGCTTCCCAACGTTCTAGGATTACAGAGTGAGCGCCTGTGCCTGGCCTCCCAGTTTTATATATAGCATACCACACTGTCCTCTGGTGAGAGTTTTGAACTTCACACTGATTGAGGACACCCCTGAACCAATTTACTTGGCCACAGAATGCTGTGAGCTAACCCAATGATTCTGGCAAGGAAAGAGGGAGACAGAAAGGATTTTTCAGCTGACCAAGATCAGTCAAGGTATATCCCTCAAGTTGAATAACGAAGCTGGGTCTATTCCACCCAAACCACTGCTGCTACATAATGAGGAAGAAATGAAATGTATATTGGAAAGACAACACAATGTCTACAACAGCTGATAAAACATTTTAGACGTTTTATTCAAACGATCCTTTTTTGTTTCACAGATGCATTCCATGAAGACAAGACTAGAAAATGAACTTCTGTTCACCATTTCTAGAATTCTAGCCACCATGATGGTCTGGTGGTGACTGATAACTAGCTTTATTCCAAGAAAGACCTTTACCTCCTTAGGTTTCAACACCCTACCTCCCAGTCTCTCAGTCCCTACCTACAGAGGATGACTTCCCCAGATAGAGGAGAACCATTACCCCAGCAAGGATAACCAAGTCCTTGCATCCCTAGCTACCAGACATAGTATTTTTATTTGAAAATGAAAGTTGAAGTGTTAGGTTGAAACTTGGATGACTATTCAAATAATGATGATCTCTATCTAATTTTCCTGGATGAGTCCAACCATATCAGTTGACCAAAAAGTTGAGAAAATTACCATTTTGGCCTCCCAATCTAAACTCTAGATTCTAAAGGACAGCAAACAATTAGGTAAATAAATGCAATCTAAGACGAAGTTCTTTGGAAGTCTAGTCATTATTCTTTTAAAGAAGCTGGCTGTGCTGTAAAATGGTCCTGAGCAATATGGTTAACCTCAGAAATCCAAAACAGGAGACTCCCAGAACCTTCTGGACTCAAGAAAATTTTTAAAAATAGAATTTGTCATTTGTTTTCAGGAGAGACAATTTCTAGAATTTAGATTGCTTTTTAAAATGTATATCAAGCAGGCAAATCAGCAAGGCCTCGAGAGCACTTGAAAAAAGGGTCCTGAGACAATACGGAGAGCTTTACTGGAAAGCTAAGAAAAGAAATAAAGTCAGATCTGTACTCTTGGATACTGGAAGAAATGACAGCACAAGCATGGAAAGGGGCCAGAAAGCAGCCTGGTGGAATGGGGAGCTCAGTGGGCAAGGAGGTAGGGATATGATTTCTCTTCTTGGCTATGCAAATAATTAGCTCTGTGGCCAAGTCACCTAAACTTTCTGGACTTCAGTTTTTTTTTACCTCGTATGACTGAAAGAGGGTCTCACCACAACAAAAAAATCATAGTGTACTAAAACTAATCCAGATCAGCAAGGTTACAGGCTACAATAATCAATATACAAAAATCATTTATGTTCTTGCATACTAGCAATGAAAAATTCAAAAATGAAATTAAAATAATTTCACTCATAATAGCACCAAAAAGAATTAACTACTTAGGAATAAATTTAACAAAAGAAATACAAGACTTATATAATTAAAACTATAAAACATTCAGAGAGATTAAAGAAGATATAAATAAATGTAGAGACATTTCATGTTCATGAATTGAAAGATTCAATATTCTTAAGATAGCAGTTCTCCCCAAATTGATCTACAATGGAATCCCTGTCAAAATCAAAAGCAAGCTTTTCTGAAAAATTGGCAAGCTGATCCTAAATATTATGTAAAAATGCAAAGATTCAAAATAGCCAACAATTTGGAAAATGAAGAACATTTCCTGATTCAAATCTTACTACAAAGCTATAGTAATCAAGATAGCCTGGTATTGATATAAAGATAGGCATAGATGAATGGAACAGAAATGAAGGTCCAGGAATAAACTCTTTTGACAAAGGTGCCAAGACAATTCATTGGAGAAAAGATGGGGTTTTTTTCAATAAATAGTGCTAGGACATTTGGATATCAGATGCAAAAATGATTAATGTAGACCCTTATCTCCCACCATATGCAAAAATAAACTCAAAATGGATCAGAGACCTAAATGTTAGAGCTAAAACTATAAAACTTTCAGAAAAAAACTGAAGAAAACCTGGATGACTTTGATTTAGGAATAGAGTTCTTAAATAAGACACCAAAAGCACAGTCCATAAAAGAAAATATTAATAAATTGGACTTCATCAAAATATAAAACTTTTCCACTTCAAAATCACCATTAAGAAATTAAACGACAAACCACAGACCGGGAGAAAGTATTTTCAAATCATATACAGTATCTGACAAAGGACTTATATCCAGAATATGTAAAGGATTCTTAAAAATAAGACAAACTATTTAAAAATGGGCAAAAAATTTCAATAGACATTTCAGTAAAGAAGATACACAAAAAAGATATAGCATATGAAAAGATGTATAGCATCACTAGTCATTAGGAAAATGCACAAGTTAAAACCAAAATTAGGTACCACTTCAAACGCCCAAGACAGAAAAAGATAAGTGTTGGTTAGGATGTGAAGAAACTGGAGCCCTAATATAATAACATTGCAGGTGGGATTGTGCAGCCACTTTGTAAAACAGTTTGGCAGTTTCTTAGAAAGTTACCCATAAGTTTACCATATGATCCACCTATTCCATCCAAAACAAATGAAAACATGTTCACACAAAGACTTGTAGGCAAATGTTCATGGCAGTATCATTCATATTAGTCAAAAAGTGGAAACAATCTAAATGACTATCAACTGATAAATGGAATTTTTAAAACGATAAATCCATACAATGGAGTACTGATATATGCTACAACGTGGATGAAACTCAAAAATGAAAGTGAAAGAAGTCTGATGCAATAACCCATATATGGTATGAGTCCCTTAACATGAAATGTCCAGAAAAGACAGATTTCTAAAAAGCAGATATTAAATTAGTGGTTGCATGGGTCTGGTCTGAAAACAGGGATTATCTGCAGATAGGCACAAGGGATCTCTCTGGGGTGATGCAAATGTTTTAAAACCGAATTGTGATTTTTGCATAACTTCGTAAACTTTAAAAATAATTGCTTTGTGCACTTAAAACAGGTGAATTTTATGTGTATAAATTATACTTCAATAAAACTTCAGAATCAAAGATGATGACAGGGCCCTTCTCTCTGACCTACTAGTGACACCCATCATGAGTAAAGAGGGGGAGAAGCTGCTGTATCCCCACTTCTTCCCTGTGTCCAGAGGTACCTCTTCAGTCATCTACCATACCCTGCAGGTCTAGGGGCCTCAGGTAAGGAGCCAGCAGCTCACTATAAAAACTAGGAATCTAAATGGACCAATGCCCAGATGTACCACTGCCACCAGGTCACTGCAGGGCCAGCCGCTTTTTATCTTCCATACACCCTTGCCAAGTTTACGTTAGCTCGGGAGGACTGAAACATAATTCAGTTCAGTTCCATGTACTGTGCTGGATCTTGGTTTCTAAATATCATTTTCCAATAAAAAGAACCCAGGCTTCCTGGGAAGATAACTAGTTCTAAGGCTGGGGCAGGGGAAATATAAAATAAACCTGGAACATGTAGTACCAGAAAGTAAACAAATGCTTAAAAACAAAAGGATAGGAGTGTGTCAAAGACACAGGAGCTCCCAATGGCCAATGCTGGAACAATTTCAGCAACAAAATAACACAGTATTGAATTACAACCCAAAGTATACAATATACATGAGTTCATACTGCTGTAAATGATTTAACATGGGTGAGAAGAGACAAATCTTCCTCACAGAAGAATTCAAATATATTAATATGAAGAGCCCTTCTACACTACCCAGAGAGAGGTCCATATGACATTGTTCTGGGTTCCCATCATAACTTAAAGGGAAACTTTCATGACGTCCAGAACCCTTGATGTCCTGCACTTGAAGGAGGATGTCCTAAATTTCCTTGCAGCAGGAAATCTGTTGGCACCAACTTTGACTTCCAAATGGAATAGTACATCTACAAAAAGGAAAAGTGATGGTATCTATTATACATCATAAATCTGCAGAGGACCTGGGAGAAACTTCTGCTAGTGGTTCATACCATCATTGCCACTGACAACGCAGCTGATGTCAGTGTCATATCCTCCAGGAATACTGGCCAGCAGGCTGTGCTGAAGTTTGCTGCCACTCCTACGAAGTCTGAGCCACTACTATTGCTGGACACTTCACTCCTGGATCTGTCACTAACCAGATCCAGGTAGCCTTCTGGAAGCTGCATCTTCTGAAGGTTACTGGTACCAGGGTTGATCACCAGCCTCTCAGAGGAATCTTATGTTAACGTGCCTACCACCTCTTTGTGTAACAGATCCTTCTCTATGCTCTATGCTGGAAGACATTTGTCTTCCATGCAGTAACAAGGAGCTCATTCAGTAGGTCTGATGTGGATGCTAGCCCCGGAAGTTCTGTGCAGTCTCCAGTGAGCACCGGTGGAAATTCGTGCCTGATCTCTACTTCTATGGAGATCCTGAAGGGATTGAAAAGGAAAAGCAGACTGCTGCTGAAAAGGCTGTGACCTAGGGGAATTTCAGGGTGAGTGGACTGCTCTAGCTCCTAAGTTGACTGCTACTCAACCCAAGGTTGCAGACTGGTCTGCAGGTGTGCTCTGTACCTATTCGGCAGGTCCCACTGCTCAGGCCACTGAATGGGTAGAAACAACCACTAAGTATCTTAAGCTGTTCTTCTTAAGCTGTTTGCTCTTTAACAGCAAAGAGATATAAAGTTCTTAGAAAAGAAATAAATAAAGGTGGGGCTTAGTCCACCCTTTGAGTGTGGGTTAAATTTAGTGACTTGCTTCCAAAGAACAGGAGGGAAAGGAAAAACACTACCTTTGCCATGTGATGAAGGTAACATCACTATCATCTGTACATCATGTACTCCCCAATAGGTGTGATGAGAAGGCCACCTCTGTGGTATTCTTCTCGAAAACCTATAACCTCAGTCTAATTGTGAGAAAACAGACAAACCCAGTTTGGGGGACATTTCTACAGGGTACTTAGTGCTCCTCAAGACTGTAAAGGTCATCAAAAACAAGGAAAGACTGAAAAATTGTCACAGACCAGGGAAACATGCAAATTAAATGCAGTGTGGTACCCTACTCTGGAACAGAACAGAAAAAGGATGTTAGCGGAAAAACTGATGAAATCAAAAAAGTCTAATGTTAACAGTGATAAACTAATGCTATTTCTTAGTTCTGACAAATGTACCATAGAAATGAAAAATATTAATGATGAGAGAAATTGGGTGAAGGGTATACAGGAACTTTTTATTATCTTTGCAACATTCTGTAAATCTAAAATTATTTGAAGTTAAAAAGTTAAAAAAAAAAAAAAAAACCTGGCTAGACAAGGGGGATGCAAAGATAACAAAGACAGTCACTGCCCTCAGGTTTTCAGTCCACCTACAGGAGGGGGTCACAACTAGGGTAAATGCTCTGAAGAGGGATACATACTCTGGTTTGCCTGGGAAAGTCCTAGGTAACACCTGTTATCCCACTATCATTTTTTTTTTTTTTGCTTTTTCTATTTTTATTTCAGCATATTATGGGGGTACAGATGTTTAAGTTATATATATTGCCTTTTACTCCACCCAAGTCAGAGCTTCAAGCATGTCCATCCCCCAGATGGTGCACATACCCATTCCCTCCTCCCCCCAACCCCAACACCCAATGAATGTTACTACTATATGTGCACGTCAGTGTTGATCAGTTAATACCAATTTGATGGTGAGTACATGCGGTGCTTGTTTTTCCATTCTTGCGATATTTCACTTAGTTGAGTGGGCTCCAGCTCTATCCAGGATAATGCAAGAGGTGCTAGATCACCGCTGTTTTTTGTGACTGAGTAGAACTCCATGGTATACATATACCACATTTTATTAATCCACTCATGTACTGATGGGCACTTGGGTTGTTTCCCCATCTTTGCAGTTGTGAATTGTGCACTATAAACATTCGAGTGCAGATGTCTTTTTTATAGAATGTCTTTTTTTTTCCTTTGGGTACATGCCCAGTAATGAGATTGCTGGATCAAATGGTAGTTATCCTTGTAGCTCTTTGAGGTATCTCCATATTACTTTCCACAGAGGTTGTACTAGTTTGCAGTCCCACCAGCAGTGTGAGTGTTCCTATCTCTCCTCATCCACACCAACATTTATCGTTTGGGGACTTTTTGATAAAGGCCATTCTCACTGGAGTTAAGTGTTATCTCATTGTGGTTTTTATTTGCATTTCTCTGATGATTAGAGATGTTGAGCATTTTTTCATATGTTTGTTGGCCATTAGTCTATCTTTTGAAAAGTTTCTGTTCATGTCCTTTGCCCACTTTTTTGATAGGGTTGTTTAATTTTTTTCTTGCTGATTTTCCTGAGTTCTACATAGATTCTAGTTATCAGCCCTTTATCGGATGTGTAGCATGTGAATATTTTCTCCCATTCTGTAGGTTGTCTGTTTGCTCTTGTGATAGTTTCCTTGGCTGTGCAGAAGCTTTTTAATTTGATCAGGTCCCATTTATTTATTTTCATTGTTACCGTGATTGCCTTTGGGGTCATCTTCATAAATCCTTTGCCTAGGCAAATGTCTGCAAGAGTTTTTCCAACATTTCCTTCTAGAATTTTTAGAGTTTCATGCCTTACGTTTAAGTCTGTTATCCACCACGAGCTGATTTTTCTGAGAGGTGAAAGGTACAGATCCTGTTTCAGTCTTCCACAAGTGGCTATCCAGTTTTCCCAGCATCATTTGTTAAATAAGGATTCTTTTCCCCAGTGTATGTTTTTGTCTGCTTTGTCAAAGATTAGATGGCTATATAAGAATGGTTTTATATCTGGGTTCTCAGTTCTGTCCGTTGGTCTATGTCTCTGTTCTTGTGCCAGTACCATGCTGTTTTAGTTACTATAGCCTTGTAGTATAGCCTGAAGTCTGGTAAATTGATGCCTCCCAATTTGTTCTTTTTGCTTAAGATTGCTTTTGCTATATGGGGTCTTCTTTAGTTCCATACGAAGCATAGAATTATTTTTTCTAGATCTGTGAAAAATGATATTGGTATTTTAATAGGGATTGCATTGAATCTGTAGATCACTTTGATAGTATAGACATTTTAACAATGTTGATTCTGCCAACCTATGAGCATGGTATGGTTTTCCACCTGTTTATGTCCCCTGCTATTTCCTTCCTCAGTGTTTCATAGTTCTCCCTGTAGAGGTCTTTTACCTTCTTAGTTAAATGTATTCCCAGGTATTTTGTTTTCTTTGTTGGTATTGTGATGGGTATTGAGTCTTTGATTTGGTTTTCAGTCTGACTGTTGTTGGTGTATAGGAATGCTACTGATTTCTGTACATTGATTTTGTAACCTGAGACTTTGCTGAATTTGTTTATCAATTCCAGTAGTCCCATGGCAGAATCTTTGGGGTTTTCTAGATATACAATCATGTCATCAGCAAAGAGCGATAGTTTGACCTCTTCTGCCCCCATTTGGATGACCTTGATTTGCTTATCCTGTCTAATTGCTCTGTCTAGGACTTCCAGCACTGTGTTGAATAGAAGCAGTGATAGAGGGCAACCTTATCTGGTTCCAGTTCTAAGTGGGAATGCTTTCAGTTTTTCCCCATTCAGTATGATGTTGGCTGTGGGTTTGTCATATATGCCTTTTATCATTTTTAGGTAAGTCTCATCTATGCCTATTTTGTTAAGCATTCTTATCATAAAAGGGTGCTGAATTTTGTCAAATGCTTTTTCTGCATCTTTAGAGAAGATTATATGGTCTTTGTTTTTGCTTCTATTTATGTGGTGAATTACATTTATAGATTTGCATATGTTGAACCATCCCTGCATCTCTAGGATGAAGCCCACCTGGTCGTGATGGATTCTTTTTTTTTGATAATCACCTGAATTTGGTTTGCTAGGATTTTTGTTGAAAATTTTTGCATCTATATTCATAAGGGATATTAGTCTATAGTTTTCTTTTTTGTTGTGTCCTTTCCTGGGTTTGTTATCAGAGTGATGTTGGCTTCATAAAACGTGTTGGGGAGGATTCCTTCCTTCTCAATGTTGTGGAATAGTTTCTGCAGGATAGGCACCAGTTCTTCTTTGTAGGTCTGTTAAAATTGGGGTGTGAAACCATCTGGTCTGGGACTTTTCTTTTTAGGAAGGCTTTTTATTGCTGCTTCAATTTCGGTACTTGATATTGGTCTGTTCAGGAATTCTGTTTCTTCCTGATTGAGCTTAGGGAGACTGTGTGTTTCTAAGAATTTTTCCATTTCCTCCACATTTTCAAGTTCATGCGCAGGTTTTTATAGTATTTATAGGTGATATTTTGTATTTTGGTGGTATCAGCTGTAATTTCTCCTTTTTCATTCCTGATGGAGCTTATTAGAGTCCTTTCTTTTCTGCTTCTCATTAATCTAGCAAGAGGCATGTCAATTTTATTTTTTCAAAGAACCAACTTTTTGTTTTATTAATCGTCCATATAGTTTTTTTATTATCGATTTCATTTAGTTCTGCTCTGATCTTTCTTATTTATTTTCTTCTGCTGGGTTTGGGGTTGATTTGCTCATCCTTTTCCAGTTCTTTGAGATGATTCATTAGATTGTTGATTTGTGATCTTTCTGTCTTTTTGGATGTAGGCATTTATGGATATAAATTTTCCCCTCAGACTGCTTTAGCTGTGTCCCACAGATTTTGATAACTGTGTCTTCTTTATCATTTAGTTCAAACAATCTTTTGATTTCCATCTTAATTTCCTCCTTAACACAATAATCATTCAGCAGAAGGTTATTTAGTTTCCATGACTTTGTGTAGAGATGAGAGTTTCTATTGGAGTTGATTTCTAATTTCATTCTACTGTGGTCTGAGAAGATGCATGGTATAATTTCTATTTTTTTAATTTCTTGAGACATGCTTTGTGGCTTAGGATATGGTTAATCTTAGAGAATGTCCCATAAGCTGATGAGAAAAACATATGTTCAGTGGTTCGGGGGTACAATGTTCTGTAAATCAGCATCATTCTTAATTAAAACACCCCCTGATCTGGTGCAGTGTCTTCCACATGTAATCCTAGCACTTTGGGAGGCCAAGACCAGAGGATCGCTTGAGGCCAGGAGTTCAAGACCAGCCTGGGCAACATAATGAGACCCCGTCTCCACAAAAATAAAAAAATGAGCCAGGCACACTCCTGTAGTCCCCAGTACTCAGGAGACTGAGCCAGGAGGACTGCTTGAGCCCAGGAGTTTGAGGTTACACAGCTATGATTACACAACTATACTCCAGCCTGGATGACAGAGCAAGACTCTATCTCTAAAAAAAGAAAACACCCCCTTTTACTTCCAAAAGTATTATGGTAATAAACTCTATGGTCACACCACCTAAAAAGCATAGGGTATTCTATGGTGGTCAGAGATGGAAGGAGACTTGTGATGGCCTGGAAAGATGGATCAAGCTTACGAGATGGGGGGTAGAAAGGGAGGGGTGCAGCTGAGGCAGGGGACCACTCAAGAGCAAAGGCCCAGATGCAGGAAAGATACCAGGGTGTGTTCTTTTTAAGACACAGAAGTCTGAAATTGGAAAAAACATAAAAGCAGCAAACATGAGTAAGAAGTAGTTCCAACTGGGGTTCATAGCCAGCTAAAAAGAGTAGAACCCTGGGCAGTAATGTATTGTCAAGCAGATAGGAGGAAAAATAACTATACCAAACTCTACAAATGAATAACTTATGAAGGTAATTTTCTTTATTTTTCCCCCTTTTCATATTCATTCTCTCCCTAAATCTTCCCGTACTTTCCAGAACCTTGATATACCCTGAACTCCAGCTCACCTAAGCTAACTCTCCAAGGTATTGTGCAATCCCTCTAAACACTGATATTGCCATTTGCTAAGCTCTCAACCTTGATAAGATTTGAGCAGCTGGTTCCCAAGGCCTTGGGTGTCTGACCCAATCTGTGGTTTGGTCATGTGACCTGCTGACCCAAAGCCTGAACACCTCTCCTCTCCAGAACACCATTCCCTGGTCCCTATGTGGCATTCTTCATCATTGAAATAAAGTGTTGCCTTCAATAAAGCAAAACCTCAGGTTTTCTTGTGAATTTCCCAGTTTCAAAGAATGGGAAGAAATGTCTTATGAAAACCCTTGTTGCTCCTTCAGGGAGGAAGACTTCAATTCTAAGTAGTTTTTATGACCAGGGCATGGTGGCTAACACCTGTAATCCTAGCACTCTGAGAGGCCGAGGCAGGAGGATTGCCTGAGTTCAGGAGTTCAAGACCAGCCTGAGCAAGACTGAGACCCCATCTCTACTAAAAATAGAAAAAATTAGCCAGGTATGGTGGCACTTGTCTGTAGTCTCAGCTACTTGAGAGGCTGAGGCAGGAAGATCACTTGAGCCCAGGAATTTGAGGTTGCTGTGCGCTAGGCTGACACCACAGCACTCTAGCCCCAGCAACAGAGTGAAACTCTGTCTCAAAAAAAAAGAAAGAAAGAAAAAAGCTCTGGTAGAAAAAGAAGAGTAAGTCTAGAAGCCCACCTCTGCGGGACTGAGGGTGGGGTGGTAGCAGGGGTGACTTTCATCTGAAATGTACCTAAAGAGGCCTGAGCCTGAGGTTGAGACAGGCTCCTGGGACAGCTGCTGTCCAGGTTGGGAGGCACACTCTAGCATGTACGCTGTCATCAAAGCCCTAGTCCAGAATCCTAACCCCTCCTCTCATGTGCAGCACAACCTGGAGGCTAAGGGTGCGAGGTAGGGCTGCCCTGTGTGATTCCTGATGAAGAAATGCCCTGATGAAATGTGTTGTTCCCCAATAAAGTTCATTTTCTTTGAGAATTCTTCTGTCCTTTTCCAAATTAAACTAGCAAAATATGAAATTTTGTAAAATCTTCTCGGCCGTCCAGCTCTCTAAATTTTCAAACCTTTGCCTATCCTTCCTTCAGCAAAAATACTGTTTTGGAAAACTGATTACCAATGAAGGAGTTAGAAAGTAGAATTGGATCAAAATACCTTTAAATGAAAGCAACAGCACAAGCTCTTCCCTCTAAATGAGATGGCCTCACCTCTGGGCCCATGAAGAAAAGCCCACTCCAGGGTGCGAGTTTTCATTTTGCTTCCTAAGGGCACCTCCGCATTCATAACCAAAGCAAAGAAGAATATTGCATGACTTCACAAGAAAGCCAACCACCTTGTAACATCTTCAGGAAATTCTGCACTCCCTTAGGGTTTGCAAAACTCCCTATGTCTTGCAAACCAAAAGCAAGTTCTCAGCCACCTAGCTCTAGTTTGCATAATTAAAGTGGAAGCTGGTTCTTTTCTGGGTGACCCTAGACCCAACCATGCCTATAGGGCCTGTGATAAAAATAAGATATTAATACAAATAAAATGAAGTGTTGCAGCACTGAAAGCTTTTATTATTTAGATGAGCAACAAAAGGCAGTCCTCTGGATGCTCATCTGAACCCTACCTACCAGGATCATACAGCCAGGGTAGTGTCTACTTCAGGTACTGTATTGTTTTGAAGTTGGCACACATAATTTCATGTCATAATTTATAAGACTTTTCAGAGAAACAGTTTACTAATATCTTCTGTTATCTTCATTTTTGACATGTAAAAACATAGCCTATGATCTGTTACCTTGCTCACTCCCACATCCCAACCTCCTTGTCCTCCTCACATTGTCCCATTTATACATTAGTCATCTTTGCAGGGGTGGGAACCACAGGATTTTAGACAGTCATATTCACCGTGGCCGCATGAGGAGAGTCCACCTTCAAAGCCAACCAGACACGCTCTAAACTCTTTTCTCTATATTGGGCATCCAGGTAAGATTTCCTTTGTACAAAGAGTCTTGCTACTAGGAAAAAGTTTGAAAATCACTGATCTAGTCTAAATCCCTCACTTTTAAAAAGTACAAACTAAGATCCAGAGAGATTTCCCTTATACGAGATCAGCCAGTTTTAGCACAGTAATTGGTAGAACCCTATTCTCAAATTGCTTGTCTATGGCTCATCCTACTAAGCAATAAAAAAGCCCAGTGAGCTTTGAAGAGAAAGACAGGTAGCTCAAAATACTCTTTTGATCAAAACCCACTTAGGATTAGGGCAGTCGCCCTGTCTGGGTGAGCTAAATTAAGATTCCCTCCTACTCCACCCCAACTTCCGTTGCAGAACAGGGTCATCACCACAGGGAGAGCTGAGTGTGTGGAAGGGGTCCTGGTTTGAGTCAGAACAGAGTACACTTTGGTTTTAAACCCCAGAGATTTTTTGTTTGGAGCTTCCATGTTTGGTTATAGGTTGAGAGACCATGGGACCACAGAGCAGCCCTTGGGCTCTTCAGAGTTTGAGAAAACAGCCCAATAGCTTTAGGAATTTCTCAAAGAAGACTGTAGGGCAGAGAAGGAATATTTACCAAGTGGGACAGGAGGCTATTACTGAAGACCTTTCTAACCCACTTCTGTAAGGATCAATTCAATAAAACCAGTAAGCACTGCTTTTGTTCTCCCTGTGATTAAGGCCTTTAATTTTTTGAGGAAAGTAACACACGCACCAAGAAAGCCAGCTACTGATGTTGGCAATTAAAATAAAGATGTCTACAGAATAAAGGTTCTGACTACTTTCCCTACTACTTATTAGTTCTATTAGCTTTTTTTATAGAATCCTTAGAATTTTCTACATAGATAATAATGTCATCAGCAAATAAAGATAATTGTACCTCTTTGCTAATCTATGTCTTGCCTTCCCTGTCTAGGACCTTGAATGTAAGTGGAAGAACATTGAATGTAAGTGGTGAAAGCAGACATCCCTCCCTTGTTCCCAATCTTAGAGGTACTCAGTCTTTCACTATTAAGTATAACATCAGCTATAAGTTTTTCATAGGGACCCTTTATTGAGTTCAAGAAGTTCCCTGGTATTCATAGTTCACTGAGAGGTTTTTCACTTAAAAAAAAAAAAAATAAGGAATGCTTCACGAATTTGTGTGCCATCCTTATACAGGGGCCATGCTAATCTTCTCTGTATCATTCCAATTGTAGTATCTGTGCTGCCAAAGTAAACACAGTTTTTGTCTTTTTAAATCATAAATGTGTGTTGAATTTTGCTAAAGGCTTTTAATATATCTATAGAGATGATCATGGGTTTTTAACCCCTCATTTCTGCTAAGGTTATAAATTATACTTATTGATATTTAAATGTTAAACTAACCTTGCATTCCTGGGATAGGCCCCACTGGATCATGACGTATTTTTCTCTTTGCATATTGCTGCATTCATTTTGTTGGTAGTTTGTTAAGGATTTTGCCAATGTTCGTGAGGGATATTGGTTGGTAATTTTTCTTGCAATGTCTTTGTCTGATTTTGAAATCAAAGTAATATTGGCCTTAAAAAATGAGTTGGAAAGTATACTGCCCAATTCTATTTTTGGAAACTTCTGCATGGGTGAAGGATTGGTATTATTTCTTCCTTAAATATTTGATAGAATTTACCAGTGACACCACCTGGGCCTAGGAATTTTCTCACAAAGAAAATTCCTAATTATGAATTTAATTACTTTCATTGAAATACGGATATTCAGGAGTACTTCTTGAGTCATTGTTGGAAATTTGTGTCTTCCAAGGAATTTGCCCAGTTCACCTAAGTTTTCAAATGTATTCGCGTCGTCATTTATAATATTCTCTTACTGTCCCTTTAATTAATGTAGGATCTCATTAGTATTTTCTCTTTTCTCAGATACTGGTAATTTAAATCTACTTTTTTATTGATCAGTCTATAAATTTCATTCATTTTTTAAAGGATTTTTTAATTGATTTTCTCTGTTTTTCTGTTTTCTGATCATTGCTTTCTGATCTTTATTTTCTTCCTTCTACTTTGGGTTCAAATTGCTCCTCTTGTCCTGGCTTCTTAAGATAGAAGCTTAGATCACTGGTTTGAGACCTTTCTTCCTCTCTCTCTGGTGAGTTATAAAATTTCTTCTAAGCACTGCTTTACCTGCAACCCACAAATTTTGAAAAGTTGTATTAATATTTTCATCTTCATTCAATTCAAAATGCTTTTTAATTTCCTTTGTGAGTTCTTGTTTGACTCTTAGGTTATTTAGAGGTGTGTTGTTTTCCCCAAATATCTTTCTGTTATTAACTTTTAATTCCAGTCTTATCAAAAATGGAAAAATATACTCTGGATGATTTCAGTCATTTTAAATTTGTTAGGCTGGGCACAGTGGGTCATTCCGGTAGTTCTAGCACTTTGGGAGGCTGAGGCAAGAAGATTGTTTGAGGCCATTAGTTCAAGACCAGCCTGGGCAATGGAGAGCAAGACCCTGTCTCTAATTAATTTAATAAATAATCAAGTTTATTGAGACTCATTTTATGGCTCAGAGTATGGCCTAATTTGGTAAATGTTTCATATGTACTTGAATATGTATTCTGTTTTTGGATGGAATGTTCTGTTAATGACAATTAGGTCAAGTTGGTTGGTAGTGTTGTTCATATCTTGACATACTTACTGAATTTGTCAGTTTTTTCTATCAGTTCTTGAAAAAATGTTGAAATCTCTATAATTGTGGATTTGTCTATTTCTCTTTTCAGTTCTATCAGTTTTGTTGCATGTATTTTTGAAGCTCTGTTACTGGGTACACACATTTAGAATTGGTATGTCCTCTTAATGAATTGTACTCGTGCAATGACCTTTTTCTACCAAGTGACATTTCTTGTTCTAGGGTATACTTTGTTTGATATTACTATGGCCATTCTAGCTTTCTTATGATAGATGTTTGCATGGTGTAATTTTTCTATCCTTTTAAACTACCTGTACCTTTAAAGTGAGTTTCCTACAGACAGTGCATAGAGTCTTGCTTTTTTACTCCCTTAGTCTGACAATCTCTGCCTTATAACTTTTTACACCCTTTATATTTAATATAACTATTAATATGGTTGGGTTTAACTCTACCTTCTTAGTATTTATTTTTTATTTGGTTCTATCTGTTCTTTGGGGGTTTTTCCCTCTTTTTCCACCTTATTTTGTTAATTAAGTATTTTTTAGCACTCCATTTTATCTCTACCACTGAAGCTACACTTCTTTTTTTTTTTTTTAGTGGTTGCTCTAGGACTTAAAATATGCATATTTTAATTATTACACTGCATCTTCAAATACTGTTAGATCAATTCACATATAATGTAAAAACCTCATAATGGTATACTGCCATTTCATCCCTCCCATTCTTTGTGCTACCATCATCATACATTTCTCTTCTATATATAGTCTAAACCTCGCCACACATTGTTATAATTTTTGCTTCAAATAGTCACCTCTATTTTAAATAAATTATAAAATGAAGGGGAAAAGTCTTTTATATTTACCCACATATATGACATTTAAAGCACTCTTCATTCCTTTTTGTAGAACCATATTCCCATCTGATTTTTCTGCATGAATAACTTCTTTCATTATTTTCATAGTGCAAGTATACTGACGACAAATCTTTCCAGTTTTTGTTTGTATGAAAAGCTTTTATTTTGTCTTCACTTTTGAAGGATATTTTGTTTGCAAACTTTTTTTGCCACTTTAAATATGCCATTCCATTGTCTCCTGGCTTGCATAGCTTTAGATGACAAGTCCAGAGTAATTCTTATCTTTGTTTTTCTGTACCTCCTGTGTCTTTTTTCTCTCTGGCTCCTTTTAAGATTTTTCTCTTCATAATTTGTGTGTTTTGGTGTGAGTTTGTGTGTATGTAGGTTTATTTTGCATGGGGTTCATTAAGCTACTTGGATCTTTTACCATTTTCATCAAATTTAGAAAATCTTTCACCATTGTTTCTTTTCTATTTTTTTTTTTTTTTTGAGATAAAGTCTCACTCTGTCACCCAGGCTAGAGTGCAGTGGCATCATCATAGCTCACTGTAATCTCAAACTCTCCTAGGCTCAAGCAATCCTCCTGCCTCAGCCTCCCAAATCCTGAGGACTACAGGTGTATGCCATCATACCTGGCTAATTTTTTCTATTTTTAGTAGAGAAGGGATCTTGCTCTTGCTCAGGCTGGTCTCAAACTCCTGCCCTCAAGTGATCCTCTCGCCTGGGCATGTCAGAGTGCTAGGATTATAGGCGTGAACCACCATACCCAGCACCATTGTTTCTTTTTAGTATTATTTATTAGCATTCAGAAAAGGCTTAAGGAGATCCCAGTACAGATTCCTGGATCTCCTTTTCTACATAGCTCCCTTTTGTCTGGATTTTTTTTTTTTTTTCAACTTTCAGCTGCCTCAGCCTCCCAGAACTCCAATCTCTCTCTCTCTCTCTCCCTTCAGCTCAGTGAGACCACTGTGCTCTGCTGGGGATCTCCCTCCTTGCTCCATTACTTGAGATGTGCCTCCAGGTAGAAACCTAGGTTATGATGGCACTCACCTCATTTGTTTTTCTTTTCTCAGGAATCACAATGTTATACTACCTCTAATTCAGTATGAGTACAGCTGTTTTCATACATTTTCTCCAGTTTCTAGTTGTTTACAGTGGCAGGGTAAATGTGGCCCCTATTACTCCATCATGGATTAAAGGAGAAGTTCATTATACTTTCTTAAAAATCCATTTACTGACTGTTGTGGGAGGTAGTAGGAAGCAAATACATGTGTTCAATCTAACACATTTAACTGGAAACCAACTTTAATTTCTAAAATTGCAAGCATAAAACATAATAGTTTTAAAATTAATAATTAGTCAAAACAGTGAGAGGGATAAAATTGTTTTCACCTTTTACCCAGGTGTCTGTGATCAGCTCAATGAGGATTGGCTTGAGCCATAAGCCAGGTTCCACATCCAGTTGTTTTCTTTATATGCTTTCAACAGGATCTTTTGATAAAAGAATTGTACCAGGGAAGTAACCAAACTTTGTTTGAAAATTGTGTCAGAATTTGACAGCTTAGGCCAGGCGTGGTGGCTCATACCTGTAATCCTAGCACTCTGGGAGGCTGAGGCAGGAGGACTGCTTGAGCTCAGGAGTTTGAGACCAGCCTGAGCAAGAGGAAGACCCCCATCTCTACCAAAAATAGAAAAATTATCCAGGCATCATGGTGCACACCTCTAGTCCCAGCTCCTCGGAAGGCTGAGGCAGGAGGATGGCTTGAGCCTGGGAGTTTGAGGTTGCAGTGAGCTACGATGACACCACTGCACTTTACCCAGGGCAACAGAGCAAGACTCTGTCTCAAAAAAAAAAAAAAAAGGAAATTGACAGTTTTTGCCACCATAGGACAAAGTGTCATAAGAAACAATACTCTTGGGGACCATGCACAACCCAATAAAGTCCAATTTTCAGACGTTCAGTACTGTGTTTCCTATCTGAACTTCTCTTTTTCAGCTAAATGTGCTAAATCAACACTCTTGTAGATTATCTTCCAGCTCATATGGATTCATGGTGTATATTCATACTGTAAGCCTACTAAATATTTACACTTACAGCATTATTCTTTATTGCTCTATTGATAACATTATCTTCAGCATTAATTTTACTCTTCAGTGAAGAACTTTTGAGTCATGAGACATAATACAGCACAATAGAAACAAAAATGTTTATAGGCCAGGCGCAGTGGCTCATGCCTAATGCTAGCACTCTGGGAGGTCAAGGTAGGAGAAAAACCTTTTCTGTGTCTCAGGAAAAAAAAAGTATTTACAATTTTTACAGCTGAGATTTTTAACACTTACAAGGTGAAACAAAAATAATCCATAATTTATAACTGAAATATGGTTCTTGCAATAAATGTCATGAAGCAAATATTAATAAAGTAATAGAATTTCTATGAAAATCTTATATTTTTAAATTAGTTAAGTGTATGTTTAAAATTGTTTCATCAGTTTTTCCTCTGAAACCATGAAATCATTTGCAAACTCCTTGACCACCAGAATTTTATGGACTACCTTTGAGAAACTCTGTTCCGGGATAGGCATTTGTATTTCTAATCAGTGGTAGCAATTACTGATTTTCAGTGCTCCATACCTAGAATGCATTTAATACCCATTTAATAAATTATTAATACTTATTGGTTTTACTCATTTAAAGCATAATTCTAAACTCTGAGGATGCAGAAGTGAACAAGACAGACATTGTTCCTATCTGGAAGTGCTTCCTCTTTAGTAGGGAAAAGCAGACAGTATAAAGGAAATAGATAAGTTCAGAAAATGTTAAAGTGCTATGGTTTGAACATCCCCTCTAAAACTCACATTGAAATTTAATTGCCATTGTGATGGTATCAAGAGGTGAGACCTTTAAGAAGGCTCTGCCCTTGAATGGAGTAATGCCATTATCACAGGAGCGGGTTAGTTATCATGGGAGTTCAGCCTCCTTTTTCTGTCTTACGTGCTGGTTTTCCCTTCCACCTGCCACCATGAGATAATGCTGCACAAAGGCCCTCACCAGATGTCTGCACCTTGATATTGGACTTCCCAGCCTCTAGAACCGTGAGAAATAATTTTCTTTATAAATTACCCAGTATGTGGTATTCTGTTATAGCAACACAAAAGAGATTAAGACATAAAAGAAATAGTATAATGAGATAAAGTGTTACTTGAGGAGGGTAGGAGTTACTTTAGATGGATGGTCAAGGAAAACCTTCTGAGGAGGTAACATCTGAGCAGAGCTGAGTGATGAGGAGGAGACAGGCATTGGGGAGCTGAGACCAGTCTAGGTAGAGTGGCCAATAAGTACAAAAGCCTGAGGCAGTAATAATGGTTTGGCCTTTTTGAGGAACTGAGGGAAAGCTGAGATGCCTGAAGCAGAATGAACAAGAGGAATAATGGAACTAGAAGAGGCTGGGAATGCAGTCAAGTGCCAGATTGGCAGAGACATGTGGGCTGTGGTGAGGAGTTTGGGAAGCTACTGAAAGACTGTAAGCAGAGGAGTGACAGGAGTTAATTTACCTTTGTAAAAGATCACTGGATGATGCATGGAGTATTGAGGGGTTGGAGAGAGGCACAGTGAAAGCAGAGAAACTAGTTACAAGGGTATTTAATAATCCAAGCAACTTTTTGATAAAAGTCATTCTTACTGGGGTTAGGTGATTTCTTTCTCATTATGGTTTTGATTTGCATTTCCCTGATGATTAGTGATATTGAACATTTTTTCCTGTTTATTGCCCATTAGTCTATCTTCTTTTGGAAGGCTTCTGTTCATGTCTTTTGCCCATTTTTTAATGGGATTGATTTTTTTCTTGCTGGTTTGCTTGAGTTCTTTGTAGATACTGGTGATACTTAGCCCTTTATCGGCTATATAGCATGCAAATATATTCTCCCATTCTGTAGATTATGTACTTGCTCTGTTGATTGTTTTCTTGGCTGTGCAGAAGCTTTTTAATTTAATCAAGCCCCATTTATTTATTTTTGTTGCTGTGATTGTTACTGGGGTCTTCTTCATAAATTCTTTGCCTAGGCTGACATCTAGAAAGTTTCTCCAACATTTTCTTCTAGAATTCTTATGGTTTCATGTCTCAAGCAGTACAAATGCAATCACGTAACCAAAACATTTGTACCTCCATAATATTCTGAAATTTAAAAATAAATAATAATCCAAGCAAAAGGTGACTTAGGGTAGAAACAGTGCTGATGGAAAGAACTGGATGGATTTGGAGACTATTTTACATATAGAACAGGTAAGACGTGCCATATATTGAATGAATTAATGAATGAGATAATTAATGAATAGTTACTAAAATGGGGAGATCCAAGAGGAGAAAGGTCAACATGTACTATAGAAGTTAAGGAAGACTTTCTAGGAGAGGCAGAATGACAGCTAGGCTTGAGAGATGAGCTAACTATGGATAAGGAAAAGTGAAACAGTAGGGATCTGATCTCGAACAAAATCGAGGGGGGAATGAGCTTCCACGTGTTTGAGGCCTCTTGAGGAACCGGCCTGCTAGTTTGATGTATTGGTTTTTGGGGAACAAGCAGGATAGTGGGGTAGGGTGAGATGAGGGGCTAGGGCATAGAAGAACTGGAAAGTCTAGAAAAGTGAACACTGTACCCAGCCTCTACTTAATCCCCTGGACAGCTGTACCTTGGGCTTCCTACCAAGCTGATTGGCATTGAGCTCTTTCTCCAAGTTCTATGCCTGGACCCAGGCACTCATCTTATTGCCTCCCAGGAGAGGTCCAGAGTGCTCACTGACCTTCCCAATGTCAAGATGACAGGTGAGTCAGCGGGCCGGGAGCTGGAACAGGTCCTTGCCACATTTACCATCCCTGGCAGATATGGCAACACCTCATACCCTATAAATGCCTCAGATAACAAGTAAATTATCCCATAAACTCTGAGTTGGAGGCATCAGTCTCGTCTCTGACAAAGGTGGTGGGTTTTTGCCAGCACAAGATGGGAAGTACCTCCAGGGCTGCCTGTTTGACCGCCTACCCCCAGGCCGCTGCTGCCTCCTCCTCCTCCTCTTCCTCCCAGCAGTCTGGCGTGCCTACCTTTCATGTCTCCACCAAGGAAGGAGTGTGCTCCACAACAAGAGCCCCTGCTACACCTGGAGAGGAGGCTTGGGATTTTAAAATGCCAGACTCTCTAAGAGATCCCATGGAGGTGGTCAGGCTTATATTCCCAGGCCCTGTCCTCTCTGTGACTGTAACGGATACGTCCCTGCCACATGGTGCCAGCTCAACTGTGAGCTCTACAAGGGCAGGGACACACAGAGTGTCTCATACCTGCTTGTCCCTGGCAGCTTACACAGTGAGTGTTTAAAGTGCATTTACTAAATAAATGAATTCACCATGATGTGGATATGGAGTTTGGGACACAAAAACTACTCAATGACCAAATAGCTCCCCTGGAGGTCTGCCCACCTCCTCCATGAAAATAACAGCTACTTTTTAACTCAGTTGTGTATAACAGTGCTAGGCACATTTCCCACATTATCTCGTTTAATATTTACAACACATCCACCCTTTATGGTGATGATTGTTACCCACATTTTACTGATGATGAAACTGAATGGCCATACAAGTTAAAGTCACACTACTAGCAAGAAACAGAGCCAAGACTTCCACCCAGGCCTAACTGACCCCAAAGTCCTCATCCTTTCAGATCATAGTCCTAGAGTACTTCTTTGGGTAAAGCCACTAGTGTTTTCCACCTGCCATTCAGGAGGGCAATACAGCAACACTTTAGCTCCCCCTCCCATCTTGGCAGGAAGCTGTTTATCAGATTAACAACCCCCCTGGCTCCCAAAGCATAAAGCAGAGTTCTAAGGAAATAGAATTGGGCTTGGCTGGGCCTTCTGTGGAGGCCAAGGACACAGGGACTCCCGCCTTGCAGCAGGGAAGCCACCTTGTGCTTTTCCCCTTCCCAGGGTGAGATTATAGTGTATCCTTTGACATCACTGTTGACATGAGATACAGGGGAAAACACAGGATTTTGAGCCAGATAGATAAGGGGTTTTTTTTGTTTTGTTTGAGACAGAGTCTCACTCTGTTGCCCGGGCTAGAGTGCCATGGCGTCAGCCTAGCTCACAGCAACCTCAAACTCCTGGACTCAAGCAATCCTCTTGCCTCAGCTTCCCAAGTAGCAGGGACTACGGGCACATGCCACCGTGCCTGGCTAATTTTTTCTATTTTCAGTTGTTTGGCTAATTTCTATTTATAGTAGAGACGGGGTCTCGCTCTTGTTCAGGCTGGTCTCGAACTCCTGAATTCAAGCAATCCTCCCGCCTCAGCCTTCCAGTAGATAAGGGTTTGAGTACTGACAGGCTGCATAGCCTCTCAAGTCTCAGTTCTTTCAGGTGAAGAATTATTTAATGGCACCTCCTTCGGAGGGTTGTCTTGGGCATTACACAAGATGGCATATTTAAGGAGCTCACTCCACAGGTGGCACCCAGCAGTGCTCTCAAACAAGCTCTCTTTTCCTCTCAACTGGATAGGGCAGTCATTATTGGTCCCACTTGTCACATGAGCAAACAGATGCCAACAGATTGAGTGGCCTACAGCTAGGAGAAGGGTGCCATCTCCTAACTTATAAACCAAGGCTCTTCACTCTGCTTTTTAGCTGATTCCTCAAAAGCAAAAAACAGGTTGTTCTCCTCAAAACTGCTGATTTTGCCTTGAATATATAGCTATCTGGGTCTTCCTCCTCTTCTTCTGCCCCCACCCCAAATTCTTGTATTACCAGTCTCTTTGGACACAAATCAGACTGATCATCATAAAGCAATAGAAAGGGTCACAGGTACAATTGGAGGTAAATACAATTCTTTCCACAAGCAAGACAAGCCCTCTCTGCTGGTGCAGAATCATGACTCACCCAAGACCTTTTATGAGGACCAGATGCTGAGCACATCTGAATTGCTTCAAATTGCTGCTTCTTTGGTGTGTGTTGGTGGTAGGGAGGGGAACAACCAACATCTATATATATTTATACACTTACCAGGAAATATGTTTATATTGTTTTCCAATCAGGTTTTACCACAAGCCAGGAGTTCCACACCTAATGAGTAGGCCAAACCCGGCCCATTGTCAACAGAGAAAAGTCCATCTCAGACACAAAAGATTTTAAATCAAAATGGATGTTAGAAGAGCATGATTCTTGGCATTGTTGAGAAGCTGGGGTTGTCTCTAGCAGCTGACAGAATGAGTGACGGTTGTTTTAGGTTCAGACTTCATCCTTAGGAACAAGGCAATGAAGGCTTCCAACAAAGAAAGAATCCTTTATAGCCTGCGACTGCTCCACATTCAGGCCTTTGAAAATTCCTGGTGTGGCCTCTGACCACCAAGGGCCCATCCCTGAGCTGTCCCACAAGGCAGCAGCCCTACCCCAACCTGTGATTTGCTCCAGGGCCACAGCTTGGGTCTTCCCCAAGACACCTGACCCCACAGATCTGTGTGGACCCCTCATAGCCAGATGTTACATTTTGTGGTCTTCAGTCACTGTCCCAAATATAAGCCTTCTCATTTGTTCTTTCTCACATTCTCATTCCCACACTGTTCTGGCTCCTCTCCCAAATGCCAGCTGCTCCCCTTCCCTGCAAAGCTTCCCTTGGTGCCCAGTGGATCTTCATTCCATGGCAAATCAATCCCCTTCTTCCTTCCCCTTTCCACAGGAGGCTCTCTCCTTGTCTTGGCCCTCCCTGAGACCTGGTCATCCTCTGATCACAGGCATCTCCTGCAGCTATCTTCAGTGACGGCTTTTTATTCTCCCACACCTTTGTATCTACCTGAGTCAGCAGATGAGGCCAGAAGGTGGGGTCAGTGTCCTCACATTCCTATGCCCCTCTAGACCATTACTCTCCTCCCCCATGTATCTGCCCTGAGGTTCATACCATCTGGCTACACCAGCTTCCCTATGTTCCTCTATCCCCCCACCCCTGCCATCTTCCTGGAATCCAGTGTGCAGGGAGAGGACTCCCATGCCTTATCCTCCTTATACTGAGTGACCTTGGTCTCCCTCGCGTGTCCATCACCAACTGCCACAGCCACACTGTTGATCTTGTCACTGCCGAATATGCCATTCTCTGACATAGCCTCCCAGACCTCTAGCTGTCATCTGGTTTTCAATCCCTCTGAGATCACTAGTCCCTTGTTCCCTCCTCCTCCTCCTAGTCCATCATCCCCAAATAGCATTCGCTCCTTTCCAACCCAGCTTAAACTATTCTCTCACCCACACCCTTCTTCTGCACCCACCTTCTTCTGCTGCCCCTCAACCTCCCAACCCCCTGTACCATGTGCCATTTGCCTGTTCCTTTCTGCACTGGCAGCTAAGAACCACAGAAGAAAATCACATGTGGCCACCTCCCTACAAATGCGCCTATACTAGAGGCTGCTGGCTGTCAACCCTAATATGTCTATTCTCACCATATTAGAATCTTGATTTGGAATAAAAATCTTCATAATTTTTAGCATCCGATCTAGAATAAAAATATTTCCCAGCATCCCTCAGAGCTAGACATGGCAACACAACTCAGTTCTGGCCAGTAGGATGTGAATAAAATTATTGTGTGGCAGCTTCTAGGAAATATCTTTAGGATACACCTAGGGCCAGGCCTGGTGGCTCACACCTGTAATCCCAGTACTTTGGGAGGTTGAGGCAGGAGGATTGCTTGAGCCCAGGAGGTTGAGGTTACAGTGAGCTATGATGGTGCCACTGCACTCCAGCCAGTAAGACCCTGTCTCTTAAAAAAAAAGATACACCTTAGATATATCCTTTGTCTCTTCTCCTTTCTCCGTATTTGTGCTTGGAACATGGATGTGATGGCTACAGTTCATCTTGGACCATGAAGATAAATAAGGGGCATGCCTAAAGGATGGAAGAAAAGAAAGCTAGAAGCAGTCTGGGTCCCTGAGAACTGTAGAACCTGGATTGCTTACAATAGATTTTCTTTTACGTGAGAGAGAAATAAATGTCATTCTGTTTTATCCACTATTATTCAGTCTCTGTACTCACAGCTGCTCAGGGGAACTTACTTCTACTAACACAGTGCCCTATATACACAATCAATTCTTCTGCTTGTCTTTGGTCTGCTTCCTTTCCTGACCCACTCAGACCCCAGGCCAAGCCCCATCCCTGTGCCCCACACACTCCAACACGGTCAACTGCTACCCCTTCCCCAATCTCACCAAGTGACCTTACAGTCTTTAGTTAGTTGGCTGGATACAACATAAACATTTAAAAATTGATAAATTTAAGGAAAAAATTGATAAATTTTCCCTAATCTATCAGCAAGCACTAGCAAAGGAAATGGAGAAAGCATAACATTTAAGCAGCCAAAATTATAACACGCTTGGAGATCTATTTAATAAAAAAGATAGTACTTAAATGAAAATATATCAGAAGATATGATATCTACGTAATAGAAAGTTATGCTATGTTCTTAGAGAAGACCTACTAGCTTTAAAATGCCAGTTTCCTCAAAGTTTATATATATATATATATATATATATATATATATATATATATTTAGTTCCAATTAGAATAATTAGAGATAACATAATGCATGCAAGAACTGCTGGTATTTCAGTATGCCTGGAGCACAGAGTGGCAAGAGATGACAAGAGATAATGCCAACGATGTTTTTTTAATTGAATTTTATAAAAAGTCATGTGAATCCAGTACAAAGTGGTCTATTTGAAAATTAAAAAAATTCATGAGGAATAAATGACTGAAAATTGCTAAGAAAATTATAAAAAGAAGAACAGTAAAGGGGTTGTGCCTTACCAGAACACACTCTAAAATCAAACAGAAATACAGAAACAGATCAGTAAAACTGGATTGCCTGAGCTCAGGAATTTGAGGTTGCAGTGAGCTACAATGATGCCACTGCACTCTAGCCCGTGCAACAGCACGAGACCCTGTCTCAAAAATAATAATAATTTTAAAAGGGAGAAATAGATCAGTAAAAAATAGAAAATCCATAATAATAGCAGTAGTTATAAAAAGTTACCATGATATATATGCAAGTCCAGTTTCATGGAAAGAAAATGGACATCTTTTATGATATACAATGTGATGTTTTGATATGTGTATATACATTGTGGAATGGCTAAATCAAGCTAATTAACATATCCATTACCTCACATACTATCGATTTTTTTTATGAGAACACTTAAAACCTATTCTCTTAGCAATTTTCAACAATATAATAAATTTTTATTAACATAGTCACCATGTTGTATGAGAATGGACTTTAATAAATGATGCTGGCACAACTGGTTATCCATATGGAAGAAACTAAAAATGGACTCTAATCTTGTACAAAAATAAATCCCAAATGGATAACAAAGAGTAAAGAGTAGGAGGAGCCAAGATGGCGGACAAGAAAAGCCGCCAGTCAGACTATCTCTGCAAAAAAGACAGATTTTAGAAGAAAGTGAAAACAATAAACTAGCAGAAAAACATAGATCGGATGACATTCAGAAGGAAGTTGCCTGAAACTACAAGAGACTCCACGGAAATATGTTGTGGAGGAGAACTGGAAGGAGAAAGGTCCCCGAGAGGCTTGGAGACCAGAGACAAGGGTAGGGGGAGCAGATAACTTTCCCCTCCCTTGCATCTCGGACTGTTGGTGGGCTCCTGAGCGGTGGGAGAGACCTGCCGACACCAGCCCAGAGACGGCTGCCGCCAGTGAGCAGTGGCCTCTTGTGGACACTGCGCCGGGCTCCCAGCTCCCTCAGGGCACCTCCCCACATGCAGACCCAAGCCTATCGGCAGACGCCATATTGCTCCATTCTCTCCTTCCCCTTCTCTACCCGTGGGTGCCCAGAGAGACAATTTAGCCATCACACGGAGGCATCTCCAAGGAACGGGACCTTTCCTTTTGGGGCCCTACAGCAAACTGAGGGGTACTCAGACTGCAAGCTCCCTACCTGCCAGCCCTCCCAGGTGCTGCTTGCCTGGTCACTCCAGGAGAGCGGGGCAAATCCCAAGGTGGAGTGAAATCGATCCAGCTTGGGCACCCTGTAGGTGATTCAAGACCAGCACCCCTCCCCCTGGCAGGGTCAGGGATTGATCTCCAGGGCCCAGGGGACAGGCCTGCAGACCAGACCCCGTACACCCAGGTCACGATTGCACTGCCCTGGGACACAGAAGGGAGATCTGTGAAAGAGCCTACTGAGGAGTGTGTGCCTTCAGGGGCAGATCAGCGTGCCTGAGCAGCAACCCTCCTCCCAAAAGAAGGCTGAGGCACCCAGCTCAGGCTGCGATCCTGGGCAGGGAACCTCCCGGCCCATGTCACAGCCAGGGGAGACCCACTGGCCTGAGGTCCTGCCTGCTGGCAGTGGTCTGGGAGAAACCACGGAATAGGGGAGGGTGGAAAGGAGTGAGACCTGCTCCAGACTGCAGGTCTCAGACAGCCCCACCCCCACATGCAGATTTTTCAGCTGAGAGAAGCCATTTCAGCCCCTCCCAGCAGCTTTACACAGAAGCAAAGAACAGACCTTTGACCCCGCTAACAGCATTTGTGGAGCTTGAGGGCAGGTTTACCCAACCCAGCTCTGCCCAGACTCACTCCCGGACCTGCCTCCACTGAGGTGGAGAATAAGGGCACACCTGGAAGTCCCAGGGCCCCATCCAGCACCCAAGGCACAAGAGGGCCTCTCCAGAGGAACAAGAGCTGGTTACAGGACCCAAAAACAGCCCTGCAGCTCGCTCCTCCCAGAAAGTGCCACCTACTAACAGGGAGGTCATCCTGCACACCCTTTTACTGCATCTACTGACTCATCATAAAGAGTGTGGTTGAATCTCACTCACAAACACCACCTACTGGCTCAGAGACTAAACAGGGAGTGTCATTATCCAAACAAAAATCTAAAGGCAAGAAGGAACAACGGATCCAGATGAGAAGGAACCAGCGAAAGAACTCTGGAAGTATGAAGAATCAAACGGAAAGCACACCCCCAAAGAGGAACAACAGCTCTCTAGCAATGGACATTAACCAAACTCAGAACACTAAAATGACAGCAGAAGAATTTCAAACATGGATTGTAAGAAAACTCAATGATATGCAAGAAAAAATGGATGACCAACACAAAGAAACCACAAAAAAAATTCAGGACTTGGAAGAAAAATTCACTAAAGAAAATGAAATATTAAAGAAAAATCAAACCGATCTCCTGGAAATGAAGGACTTATTCAGGGAACTACAAAACACAGTGGAAAGTGTCAAGCACAGAGTAGATCAAACTGAAGAAAGAATATCAGAGATTGAAGACAACTCCTTCCAATTAAATAAGTCAGTCATGGAGATCAAGCAGAAAATTAAGAGAAAAGAAATAAGCCTACAAGAAATGTGGGATTATGTGAAAAAAACCATGATGGGGATTCTGGAAGGTGAAGAAGAAAACACGCAAGAGCTGGATAAGCTATTTGAAGATTTAATAGAGGAGAATTTCCCAGCCCTTGCTAAAAATCTAGATATACAGGTACAAGAAGCTCAAAGGACCCCTGGGACATTCAATGCAAACAGGAAGACACCATGACATTCAGTCATCAGATTGACCAAAATATCCACTAAAGAGGCCCTTCTACGAGCTATAAGGTGAAAGAAACAAATAACATACAAAAAAGGAAAGCCCATCAAAATAACGCCAGACTTCTCAACTAAAACCTTACAAGCAAGAAGAGACTGGGGCCCCATTCTCACTCTTCTAAAACACAATAATGCCCAGCCTAAAATCTTGTACCCTGCAAAACTAAGTTTTGTATATGAAAGAGAAATAAAGACATTCTCAGATTAGCAAAGACTGAGGGAATTCACCAAGACCAGCCCTCCAAGAAGTACTCAAAACAGAACTACACAAGGATCAGCACAATAAACATTCACGAATGTAAAACCACTCAAAAGCTAAAGATCAAAGGCTAGATCCCACAATGCCTCAAGAGAGAAAACAAAGCAACAAAATGCAACCCAACAGAATAAACAGTAATTTTCCCCACTTACCAGTTCTTTCAATAAATGTGAATGGCTTGAACTCCCCACTCAAGAGACATAGGCTGGCCAAATGGATAAAAAAATACAAGCCAAGTATCTTCTGTCTTCAGGAAATGCATCTAACCTACAAGGTTGCATTTAGACTCAAGGTAAAGGGGTGTAAATCAATATTTCAAGCAAATGGAACCCAAACGAAGGCTGCGGTGGCAGTTTTGATCTCAGATGACTTAGTTTTTAAATCAACAAAAGTACTGAAAGACAAAGAGGGTCATTATATAATGGTGAAGGGTACAGTTCAACAAGAAGACATAACAATTCTAAATATGTATGCACCCAACTTAGGTGCACCCAGATTCATGAAGCAAACTCTACTTGATCTAAACAAATTGATAAACAGCAACACCGTAATAGTCGGAGACTTCAACACCCCACTGACAGCACAGAACAGATCCTCCAAACAGAAAATTAACAAAGAAATAATGGACTTAAACGGAACTCTAGAACAAATGGGCCTGACATTTACAGCACATTCTACCCAAAAAACCACTGAATATACGTTCTTCTCATCAGCTCACGGGACATTCTCTAAGATTGACCATATTCTAGGACACAAAGCAAGTCTCAAAAAATTTTTAAAAAATAGAAATTATATCATACATCTTCTCAGATCACAGTGGAATAAAAATAGAAATCAACCCCAACAGAAACTCTCATCTCTACACAAAGTCATGGAAATTAAACAACCTTCTGCTGAATGATCACTTCATAAATGAGGAAATAAAGGTGGAAATCAAAAGATTCTTTGAACTAAATGACAAAGGTGACACAAGTTATCAAAATCTGTGGGACACAGCCAAAGCAGTCCTGAGAGGAAAGTTTATTTCCATCAATACCTATATCCAAAAGTCAAAAAGATCACAAATAGACAACCTAATAAATCAACACAACTGCAAAAAGAAGAACAGACCGACCCCAAACACAGCAGAAGAAGGGAAATTAATAAGATCAAATCATAACTAAATGAAATTGACAACAGGAAAACTATACAGAAGATTAATAAAACAAAAAGTTGGTTCTTTGAAAAAATAAACAAAATTGACACACCTTTGGCTAGACTAACGAAAAACAGAAAAGAAAAACCTCTAATAAGCTCCATCAGGAACAAAAAAGGAGAAGTTACAACTGATGCCATGGAGATTCAAGATATAATTTATGAATATTACAAAAACCTTTATGCACACAAACTGGAAAATGTGGAGGAAACGGACAAATTTTTAGAAACACACAGCCTCCCTAGGCTCAACCAGGAAGAAATAGAATTCCTGAACAGACCAATATCAAGGACTGAAATTGAAACAGCAATAAAAAACATCCCAAAAAAGAAAAGTCCCAGACCAGATGATTTCGCACCCGAATTTTACCACACCTACAAAGAACAACTGGTGCCTATCCTGCAGAAATTATTCCACAACATCAAGAAGGATGGAATCCTCCCCAACACATTTTATGAAGCCAACATAACCCTGATACCAAAACCAGGAAAGGATGCAACAAAAAAGGAAAACTACAGACCAATATCCCTTATGAATATAGATGCAAAAATTCTCAACAAAATTCTAGCTAACCAAATCCAGGTGCTTATTAAGAAAATAATCCATCATGACCAAGTGGGCTTCATCCCAGAGATGCAGGGATGGTTCTACATACGCAAATCTGTAAACGTAATTCACCACATAAACAGAAGCAAAAACAAAAACCATATGATTCAATAGACGCAGAAAAAGCATTTGAAAAAATTCAACATCCTTTTATAATAAGAACGCTTAATAAAATAGGCATAGACGGGGCTTACCTAAAAATGATACAAGCCATATATGACAAACCCACAGCCAACATCATACTGAATGGGGAAAAATTGAAAGCATTCCTACTTAGAACTGGAACCAGACAAGGTTGCCCACTATCTCCACTTCTATTCAACATAGTGCTGGAAGTCCTGGCCACAGCAATCAGGCAAGAGAGTGGAATTAAAGGCATACAAATGGGAACAGAAGAGATCAAACTCTCACTATTTGCTGGTGATATGATATTATATCTAGAAAACCCCAAGGATTCAACCAAGAGGCTCTTGGAATTGACAAATGAATTCAGTAAAGTCTCAGGATACAAAATCAATACACACAAATCAGAGGCTTTCATATACGCCAATAGCAGTCACACCGAGAACCAAATCAAAGACTCAATTCCCTTCACAATAGCAATAAAGAAAATAAAGTACCTAGGAATATATTTAACTAAGGAGGTAAAAGACCTCTACAGGGAGAACTATGAAACATTGAGGAAGGAAATAGCAGAGGACATAAACAGGTGGAAAACCATACCATGCTTGTGGGTTGGCAGAATCAACATTGTTAAAATGTCTATACTACTCAAAGTGATCTACAGATTCAATGCGATCCCTATTAAAATACTGACATGATTCTTCACATATGTAGAAAAATTAATTTTACTCTTCGTATGGAACCAGAGAAGACCCCGCATAGCAAAAACAATTCTAGGCAATAAAAACAAAATGGGAGGTATCAATTTACCAGACTTCAAACTTTATTATAAGTCTGTAGTAATCAAAACAGCTTGGTACTGGCACAAAAATAGAGCCATTGACCAGTGGAACAGAACTGAGAACCCAAATATAAAACCATCTTCATATAGCCATCTAATATTTGACAAAGCAAACAAAAACATACACTGGGGAAAAGAATCCTTATTCAATAAATGGTGCTGGGAAAATTGGATAGCCACATGTAGAAGACTGAATCAGGATCCACACCTTTCACCTCTCACAAAAATCAACTCAACGCTGAGTAACAGATTTAAACCTAAGGAGTGAAACTATTAGAATTCTAGAGGAAAATGTTGGAAATACTCTTCTAGACATTGGCCTAGGCAAAGAATTTATGAAGAAGACTCCAAAGGCAATCACAGCAACAACCAAAATAAATAAATGGAACCTGATCAAATTAAAAAGCTTCTGCACAGCCAAAGAAACTGTCACAAGAGCAAACAGACAACCTACAGAATGGGAGAAAATTTTCACATGTTACAAATCTGATAAAGGGCTGATAACTAGAATCTACTTAGAACTCAGGAAAATCAACAAGAAAAAGTCAAACAACCCTATCAAAAAGTGGGCAAAGGACATGAACAGAAACTTTTCAAAAGAAGACAGAATAATGGCCAAAAAACAGATGAAAAATGCTCAACATCTCTAATCACCAGGGAAATGCAAATCAAAACCACAATGAGATATCACTTATCTCCAGTGAGACTGGCCTTTATCAAAAAGTCCCAAAACAGTAAATGTTGGCATGGATGCAGAGAGATAGGAACACTCATACACTGCTGGTGGGACTGCAAACCAGTGCGACCTCTGTGGAAAGCAATATGGAGATACCTTAAAGAGATACAAGTAGAGCTACCATTTGATCTAGCAATCCCATTATTGGGTATCTACCCAAAACAAAAGTCGCTCTATGAAAAAGATACCTGCACTCGAATGTTTATAGCAGCACAATTCACAATTCACAATTGCAAAGATGTGGAAACAACCCAAGTGTCCATCAATACATGAGTGGATTAATAAAATGTGGTATATGTATACCATGTAGTACTATTCAGCTTTAAGAAACAATGGCGATATAGCACCTCTTGTATTCTCCTGGAAAGAGCTGGAACACATTCTACTAAGTGAAGTATCCCAACCTTGGAAAAACAAGCACCACATATACTCACCATCAAATGTATTAACTGATCAACACATAAGTACACATATAACAATAACATATATTGGATGTCGGGCAGGGGGAAGGGGGGAGGAGGAGACAGGTATATGCATACACAAAGAGTGCGATGCGCACCATCCGGGGGATGGACACGCTTGAAGCTCGGACTTGCGGGGGGAGGGGGAGCAAGGGCAACATACATAACCTAAACATCTGTACCCCCATAATATGCTGAAATAAAAAAAAAAGAGTAAAGAGTAAAACAGTGAAAAAATATTGCAAGAAAATTTTGAAGACTATATGCACAAACTGAGGATACAGGAGACCTTTCTAAAAAAAGACTAGAAACTCTGAGGCTCTAAAACAGATGAAAGACATATTTGACTACATAAATGTTTACAACTTTTATACTATAAACAAAGGCCATGGAGAAATAAAATACCTGGAAAAATATTCATAATACAGATAACAAAAAGTACATTTTTATTAAAAAGTCGGTAAGTACAATACAAAGATTATATTAACATGACCCCAAAACCTTGCGCACATGTGTGTGCATGTATGTGTGTGTGTGTCTGCAAAGATTATGTTGGGGCTCCAAGAAGTCCTCCATGAATAAATAACACACTTCTTCCTTGCCCAAGGTTCTAAAAAAGTTGAGAGTAAACAAAGAGTAAATATGGGGGCAAAGATATCCCATTTGTAATGAAATAGCAGCTAAGTCCCCTACCATCAGACTGTCACCCCTTAAATCACATTTCTATTAAATTCTTGGTTGCCCATAGCCAGGCCATATGCCTACATCCTCCTTCAGTCTCACAGAAAAGAAGGCAACTCTTCTGGTAACTCTCAAAATCTTTACTTTGCCCTTGTTTCATTAGTTCTGAGTATACCCCCATCCCTGAACTGACCACAGTGGCAAGCAGAATGGGCTATGTTGATTGGCTTAGACAATCAGACCCATCACTGGAACTGGAGGAAGAGGAGTTAGTTACACTAGGAGGCTAAGTATGGGGAAATGAATTTCCCAAATGGTAGTCCAAGAACTGCCTATAAGAGAAGAAGGGAAGTAGAAGTGGGGAGCTAATCAGCAAATTCCCCCTACTCAGCAGAAGTGTGAAGTCCTCAGGACTGGAAAGCCAGGTCACAGGCAAGCTGAGACCTGAAGGAATAAAAGGAGTTAACGGGAAAAGGGGGTGAGGGGAGTGGAAGGCATTCCAGACAGAAGGAATACATGTACAAAGCTTGGAGGGAAGAGATAACATAATGCATGCGAGAACTGCTAGTATTTCAGTATGCCTGGAGCACCAAGTGACAAGAGATAATGCTGAATGGGTGGGGAGAGAACAGACAAGGATTGTGTGCTCTTTGATGATGGGATGGAATTTGTTACCTTCCAGGCAGTTTAGCATAGGCTTGAGATAAACAGATTTAGGATTGGGTTCAAATCCCAACTCTGTCCCTCAGTGGTTTTGGGCAGCCTCTCTGAGCTTCAGTTTTTTATTGTCTAATTTTATAATCTATAAAACACAGCTATTAACAGCTCTTTTTCTGGAGAATTACATGACAGGACATATATATGGCTTCCAACATATAGACAGTCTGGATAAAAAGTAGCTATAATTATCAGTGCCTTTCTCAGGGCTGTCATCCCTGCCTTCAAGGACTAAACAATACCTAGGTGGTGTCAGTAAAGTTTGTGCACTGAAGGACTAGCATTCCCTTGGAACCAGCCTCCCCCTGTACATAGCACCATACTGCCACTTAGCTTTCCACCCCGTTCTGCAGTGTCCTCAATCCCAAGGTGCTCACAACTGCCAAGAAGCACCCAAAGTATAGATGGGCCTGCAGAGATGACTCTGCCCCATAGGTGTGCTCTGGATGAGGTCCTGAAATGACACAGCAACCAGGACTGATCTGAGCTGGGAAGGAACTAGATGTAGACCCCAGAGGGCCAGAGCTTCCTGAGGGAGATTAGGAGAAAGCTAGGCTGGGTGAGACATCCCAAAGGTGGCCTTTGTTGGCCTTCTCCAAAGCCTAGGAGACTAACTCTAGCACAAATTCTAGGGCCTTAGCAGCCCTTTCAGGGTATTTGGAAGTGAAAAGGCTCACAGTGTTTGAAGACCTAGATGTCAGATCTGTCACTCACTGTCTCTCCAAAGGCTAAAGGCCTTTAGGTGTCTCTGTTCAGAAGCTGCTGGACACAGACCCCTTCCAGGTGCCCCTAACCAGTATACAGGAAATGGCGGGTACTGACTATACAATACCCACCTGATCACCAATGTGCAAAAGAGCTTGGATTTGGAACTCACATAGCACTGGGTTTGAACCTCAGCTCTGCTACTCACTATGTGACCTTGGGCAAGGCACTTTACACCCTGATCCTCAATTTTCTCACCAGTGAAATGGGGACGGCAATGTTAAGAGGATTAAAGAAGACAATATATGCAAAATGCCAATTATAAACATCCTTCATAAATGTTAACTCCTTTCCTCCTTTGATACTATCAAGCTCCTTTCCTTACTCTTTGGTCCTTCTCTTGTTCTTCACACCGATCCTGTCTCCTATTCTTTCTGTGTACTGACTATCAGAAAGCTCGTAGTCCTGTCCCTTGAGAACAACTTCCTCCCAACCCAAGGCACTTACACCTCAGGAGACTTGGACAGTAATAAGAGCCACCAATTATTCAATCATGTGAATCGAGCACTCCATCTTAGGTCTTACGCTAAGTGTAAGAGATAACAAGGAGCATAAGTTTCTTCCTCATGAAGCTCTGCCCTAGGGAGAGACACCAGCACAAAAGAGCTCACAATACCACAGCATGATAATGCATGGCCGTTAACAAGGGAGGACCTACCTACCCACGGGTCTGGGAGCCTCAGGGAGGAGGCAACACGCGAGATGAATTTTTTTTCCTGTCTCAGCTGCTTGAAACAAGAGATGAGTCTTAAAGGATGAGTAGATACTGGCTGAAGGAAGGAAGGTGAGGGAAGCAAGGAGGAAAGCATGAGCCAATCAAGGAGGGGACCTAGAGATGACATGTGCAAAGAAACATGGGCAGTTCTGCATTGCTGGAAAATAATGTGGCAAAGAGCCTATAGTAGATGCCCAATTAACATTTGTTTAGCTAAGCATAGAAAAGAGACTGATGGGAAATACATCAAACTGTTCATTACACTGATGTTGGAAACAGGGGACAAGGGAATCTTTCAATTTCTACTTTATACCCTAGCATGCTGTTTGAAATTGTCATAAGTATCAATTTTGTAATTTAAAGATACATTTTTTTGAAAATGAAAAGTTAATTTTGGCTACAATGTGTAGAACAAGTTGGAGTGGGGTAAGTCTGAAGCAGGGAGACCAGTTATAAGGCAACTGCTGATAATGAAGGAGTGTTAAAGCAGAGAAGCAGCTGTGAGGGTAGGGAGAAGGAAAAATAAGGAGTTTCAAGATTGTATGCTATGTGGGTGGTGGTACTTTGTTTTGGTTTTGTGTTTTGTTTTTTTTTTTAACAGGGTCTCACTATATTGCCTAGGCTGGTCTCAAACTCCTGGGCTGAAGGGATCCTTCCACCTCAGCCTCAAGTAGTTGGGATTACAGGTGCGTGCCACTGTGCCCAGCAGCGGTGGTACTTTTTCTGAGACAGAGACCATGAGGGAAAACAGATCTGGGTTAGGAAGGCAGAAGAGGTAGAGAACAATGAGAGCAATTTTGTCCGTGTGGGAGCTGAGGTGCCCAGGGGATATTCAAGTGGAGCTGCCCAGCTGGTAACTCGAACGTATGGGTCTGATGTTTGGAAAGAGACAAGTAGGAGATGTAAATTTGTGAAATACCAGCAAGTAAATCATTAAACCAGGAGCACAGGTGATATCGCACAGGAAGAATATGGCAAGGGAGAAAAAGAGAGGGTCTGGGATGGACGCCAGCCTTTAAGATTAAATAGAAGAAGAAGAAGAAGAAGAACCCATGAAGGTGACAGAGGAGGAACAGCCAGAGGAGTAGGAAGAAAACCAAGAGGTTATAGTGCCTTGGAGGAAAAATGGTTTGGAGAAGGGAAAAGATACCACTGTCAAATACTCCTGAGAGGTCAAGGAAGATGAAGACTCAAAGTGATCTTGACATGCCCATTAATACCTCTATGTTTCCTGGGAAGTTTCACTTAGAATGATCATAGGTAGGAAGGGCAGACACTAGAGCCTCCATCCTGCTTATGGCTCTGTGTCTGAGCTCACCTTTGCCTCTTCCCTTCTAGTCCCAATGCCACAGGACCCAAACCTTATCACCACCATACTTCTCAGCCTGGCCTTGTACATTCTGAGTTCTGGAAAGTCTCAAATGGAAGGGGCTGAAAACCACTGGTACAGCAAGCATACCACAGCTGGGCATCCTCGGAAAGGCACCAGTTCCATGCGTCCCAAACTCTCTCTTTGACCCAAGCGAGCCACAGTTCCTCTATTTCCCTCAGTTTTCCCATTAGTAACTAACAGGGTCAGAGGGGATCATCTTTAAGGGTCCCCTTCCAACCCTCATCTTCCATGATCCAATAAACCACATGAGGAGTCAGACTCTTGCCTAGCTTTTTCTGAGCAAGGAGCATTTAAAAATCTGGCTTTCTGATATAAAAGCTTGCTCAGCGATCACAGGCTGTGTATTTATAGCCACAGGCAAGAAAGCACAAGGCCTGTCTGAGGGGTTCCCTAACTCTGCATCCAGGTGCAGAACCTACAGTCACCTAAATTTCAAAGACAATGATGAAAGGTTATCACGCTGAACAGATACTTGACTTCAGAGAAAGCCCTGCCTTTTAAGCCCTTCTTTGGTGCCGCTGAACAATGACAGCATAAGGCTGGTGGTTAAGCCCAGCTTCAAATCCCCACTTGTGAGCTGCATGACCTCGAGCAAATTACCTAACCTTACTGTGTATTGCTTTTCTCTACCATAAAATAGGGAAAATAATAGCACCTACTTCATATGATTATGATTAAATGAGTTAATATTTATAAAGGACTTTATAACAGTACCTGGCACATAAGAAACACAACACATGTGATTGTTAGATGAAATAATAACACATACATACATACATGTATATGCTGGTTCATTCTGTCAGAGTCTCTGTTCTGTCTTCTGGGGTAATAGCTTTGTCTATCGTACACAGCCCTCAGGCAGCTCCAAGGCACCCCCTCATGCTAGCAAAATGGATAAATAATTCTAGACTTCAAATTTTTATACTACATCATATAAGGGAAGAGAAACATATCTCTTTTAATTGCTGCCACAGAACAGAAAGGAAGCCTTTCTTTCCAAAAAATGTTTTCTTCTCACTTGCTGTGGTTGGGTAGTATACCCGGTAGAGCCTCTCCCTGGAGGTGGGACTAGGTCGGTTCCACCCAAATCTATGGCTCAAGAGTATGGCAGTGTGGACAGGTCCCCAGAAGAAGATCAGGGTATGATTTAATCAAAGGATGAAGATGTTCACTACAAGTCTCTACTGGCTGCCAAGCACCATGCTACTTTCTGGGGACATAATGCTCAAAGACACAATTCTTGTCCTCCAGGGGTCCACAGGAGCTCCTAGATGAGAAGACAGTTATAACACAACACAAGGAGAAAAGCATAAACATGAGAACATAGAGGAAAGTCAACCCACTCAGCCACCTGAAGGGGTAAAGGAACATAAATGAATAAGGGTGGGGGAGGGGGTATCATGAAGCATCCCAAAAGAGGTGAATCTTGAAGGACAAGTAAAGTTTTATCATGTGTAGAAGGGAAAGGGGGATTTCCAAGCACAGAGCACCACATAAGCAAAAGCATAAAAAACTCATGACAATGGAAGTAATTCAGACTGACTGGAGTGTAAAGTACATGCAGGAATAAAGAGGAAGCAGTCAGGAAAGAGTGTTAAGATATGAGGCTGGAGAGGCAGGCAGACCCCCAAATCAGGCCATGCTAAGATTTATGTGGCATTGACATGAACTCAACAGTTGAAGATCTGGATAAAATGTAGAAAGGAAAAGATCAGGCAGAAGAAAAGGAACCAGGAAAGAGCCTGAAAATGTGTTACCACAGGTGGAAGGACCCAAGTAAAATAGAGTTAAAAAACATTTTTAAAAGAAAAAGATAGAAAGTGGCAGTTGCTACAAAGAGTTTAGGGAGGATAAGGCCAGAGAAGACCAGTAATTAGTAATTGAAATTGGCCTTGACCTCTAAGAGAGCAGCTTCAGTGATGGTAGAAGGTCCAGGATTGCTTGGAATTTAGTGAATTAAAAGTTGAATTGATGATAGTAGACAACTTTTTCAAAATATTTATACTTTGCAAAAACGTATGTATCCAAATACTTAAAATATGCACTCGGTAATTTCCCTTCAGAAATTTGTATTAAAGAAATAATCAGGAATATGTACAAAGATGTATTACAAAAGTTGTAATGATGTTATTAATCATAGTAAATAATTGGAAATAACCTTGTGGTTATGGTTTAAAATGGCTACATTTAGCCATTGCTTCATCCATACAATGAAAAGTTTAATGCAGTGATTAAAAAATAATGTAGAAAAAGACTTACTGACACAGGAAAAGTGTCAGGTTATAAAATACAACATCCAGAATGCTCTCAATGTTGAAATAAATGAATATTATGTATGCATAGAAAGAAGACTGGAAGCATATAAACCAGAATGTTAACATTGGTGGTTACCTCTAAAAATGTGATCATGGGTTTTTGAAATATGTTTGATTATTTGTACTTTACAATTTTTTTACTACAAATATATATTATTTTTGTAATAATAAAATTAAGAGCTTGACAGAAATGAAAGAAGGGATTTGCTTCAAGGGAAATATGGTTGGGGCTTCTGTAGGTTAAGGAAGATTTGAGCTTATTTATGGTGAAGGGAAGAGAAGAGGAGAGAGTGATTGAAGCTATATGACAGGAAGAAATCGAAGGAGCCTGGCCTGGAGATGGAAGAGGGAACCAGGGAACAAGGGCCCCAGGGAGATGATGTGAGGATGGCACAGGACCCAAAAGCAGTGCAAAAGAGAACTGATTATGGATGCACAATCACCTGCTACTGGGTATGTTGCAAGCAGGGAGAAGATTAAGGGGATGAAGTAGAGTGGAAAAGGTTTACAACAGCTGCTGTGGGGAATTAGGAAGTCAATTAGCAATAAAAGAAGGGATTGCAGAAAGGCTCTAAGGGAGGGCCCAGCTGCCAACAAGGAGCAGGACTTGATCCCATTGCCAGTTAATTTCTTAGCTGAAGCTAAAGAGGAACTGTGTGGCCTAGATCCATCCAATGAATGTCCAAATAAAATCCGGAAAGTGTAACTTGGAATAACTACAACCACCAAGAACTGTACTAATGTATTAACTAATTTAAGCACTGCTTGCCTCTTCTAGTTTGGTTCTAGCACTTGTACATCTTCACTATAATTATTATCTTAAAAAATAAATAAAGGAGATGAACAAATGTAGTAAAATGAAAAAGAGTTTAAGGAAATGGCATTTATCAGCCAATGAAGAAGTATTAAAATATTACTAACATATTGGACCAAAATACATATTCAGCTGTCTCCAGGGCTGCTGGAGCTTGTTCACTTCTAGAGGAATGACTATAGAAGTCTTCTTAGCACTTGATGGTAAAGTTACCTTGCATTGGCCTTGCAGGTAAGTGATTGCAAGGGATTCTAGTCCCCTAAATAAATGGTATCAGATTTTTCCAATCTAAGCAATATAACCATTATAATTCACCTTGAATGGGAATTATCAGGAAATTCGGGGTTGTTAGCAACCAAGTAGAATCCCCTTTTAATGCAGTTTGTGCTTATGGGAATCATTTCCTGGACTGAAGAAAAGAAGCTGTTAAGTACCTAATATGTACATGTTCTTTGCTAAGCCCTTTATGTTCACTACTTGTATTTAATCTTCACAACCATTCTGCAAGGTAGATAAAATTTTCCTCATTTTACAGATGACAGAAGTAGCTCAGACGTGGTAAAATAATGAAAATGATAGTATCTACCTCATAACATTGTTTTGTGTCTTAAATGAGATAATATCTATAAAGCATTTAACAATAGGACTTGGCACTCCCCATCAGCATTAACCACAATGACTTAGCCATAATAATATACCAGCATTTATGCTACTGTTTGACAAAACGAGATAGGTCTTCTAATCATTACCCCCATTTTGCAACAAATGAAACTGATTTAGCCAAGGTTCCAATAAGTTCTCTATAGTCACTATTTCAATAATCACTTTCACTAGGCTCTACTGAGCCACCATGCTTCTACAATAGATTTGAGTTTTTGTTTTTTGGTTTTTTTTATCCAGCTGAGGTTGGAAAGATTTGAGTTTATGTCTTCACTGTGTTCACAAATAACTTTACAATTCCTTGAGCACACATAAGAGGGGGTGAGGACAGCACAAAAAGTAGCCTCGGCTCCAGCCAGAACAAGTCTGGCATCAAAAAAATGCTGCACATAGAAAATATAAATGAGAAAAAAAATGTTTAAATAAAAAATAATTTTAAAAAAAGTTCTGCACAAAGGAAAAGGCAAGTCTTCTCAACAAATGGTGCCAGGAAAACTGGATATACACATCCAAAAGAATGAATTTGGACTCTTACCTTATACCATATACAAACATTAACACAAAATGTATCAAAGACCTAAATGTGAGACCTAAAACTATAAAATTCTTAATAAAAAACACAGGGAAAAGGCTTCATGAAATTGGATTTGGCTATAAATTCTTAGCTATGACGTCAAAAGCACAGACAACAAAGAAAACATGGACTGCATCAAAATTAAAAACTTTTGTGTATCAAAGGACGCTATTAAGAGAGAAAAGTCAACCCACAGAATGGGAAAAAATATGTGCAAATCATATATCTGATAAGGAATTAATGTCTAGAATATACAAAGAACTCTAACTCAACAACAAAAAAAAACTAAACAACCCAATTAAAAAATGGACAAAGGACTTGAATAGGTATTTCTCCAAAAAAGATATACAAAGAGTTAATATGCACATGAAAAGATGCTCAACATCAGTAATCACTAGGGAAATGCAAATCAAAACTACAATGAGATACCACTTCATACCCATTAGGATGGTGATTATCAAAAAAATGGAAAATAGGTGTTGGTGACGATGTGCAGAAATTGGAACCCTTGTTGCACTACTGGTAGGAATATAAAATGGTGAAGTTGGTACGGAAAAAAGTATGGTGGTCCTTCAAATATTAAACATTGAATTAGCACATGATCCAGCAATTCCACTCTGGGTATATTCCCAAAATAATTCAAATCAGGGACTCAAACACATATTTGTATACCAATGTTCATAGCATTATTCACAATAGTCAAAAGGTGGAAATAACCCAAATGTCTATCAACAGATGAATGAACAAAATGTTGTATATACATACAATGGAATATTATTCAGCCTTAAAAAGGTAGGAAATTCTGATATATACTACGACACAGATGAACCCTGAAAACATGAGTGAAATAAGCAAGAAACAAAAGGACAAATATTGTTTGACTCCACTTATATGAAGTACCTAGAGACACTAAGTCAAATTCATAGAGACAGAAAGTAGAATAGTGTCTACCAGGGGCTGATGGAGGGAATAACGGAGAGTTATTTTTTTCTTTACTAACATGACACTATAATATATGGAGAGTTATTGTTTAATGGACACAGAGTTTCAGTTTGATATAATGAAAATGTTCTGGAGATGGATAGTCATGATGGTTGCACCACAATGTGAATGTACTTAATGCCACTGAATTATACACTTAGAAATGATTGAAATGGTAAATTTTATATTGTCTGTATTTTATCACAGTAAAAAAATCTACTAAAATAATGCTGCAGAAAGAAAAAAGACAGGAAAGAAGTACATTTAAAACTTCATAGTGGTTATCTTTGGGGTGTGGGATTGCAGGTGGCTTTATTTTCTTCTTTACACTTTTTCTTCTTTTCTACATTTTCTTCAATCAACTTTTGAAATGAGAAAAAAGTGTATATATTTTTTTAAACTGCTGTACTGCCACTGGGATGACAATGGGAATGATATGTCATTAAAATACCAATAATGATTTTCTCAGAGCAAATATGGAGAGTTTATCTTAATCTTATGCACTGAATCAGTGAAAGTAGTCTGAATAGCAGAGAAGCAATTTTGATCTTTTTTGGGGAAGACTGAATTAGAATCATTGTTTTTAAGATGATTGTTTACTATGCCAGCAATAAACTTTAAATTATGCAATACATACTGAAGACATGATCCAGTCTCTCTTAATCAATTCAACAAACATTAGTTGAATATCCAGGATGTATCAGACATGAAACCGCTGGTGCCCAGAAAACAGCTGCCCTTTCAACCTAAAATGTAAGGAATTGATCTTGACTGCTTGAAGGTCTTCTCTCACTCTTTTCCGTCACTACTTCCACCCCCAGGGGTAACCATGGTTAATAGTTTGGAACATATGCTTCCAAAACATTTTTCAATGTACACCATATAAAAATATTCCTTTTACAAATATAGTTACAAAAATTACTTTTTAAATTCCACACTACAGTTACTTATCTTTCCTCATTAGTGCATAAAGAGCCATTTTAATAGTTACAGAGTATTTCAAAGTGAAGGTATTTCAGTATTTACTATTTTTTTTAACCATGTTCTTATTCATAGGGTCTCACCCTGTCACCCATGCTGGACACAATCGACGGCACAATATGGCACAATCACAGCTCACAGCAACCTCAAACTCCTGGGCTCAAGCAATTCTCCCACCTCAGCCTCCCAAGTAGCTAGGACTACAGGTTCATGCCACCACACCCAGCTAAGTTTTTAATTTTTTATAGAGACAAGGTCTTGCTCTATTGCCCAGGCTGGTCTCGAACTTCTGGCCTCAAGCAATCTTCCACGTTGGCCTCACAAAGTGCTGGGATTACAGGCGTGAGTCACTGTGCCTGGCCAGATGGACATATAAATTGCCTACCATATACTGTACAATTACAAAAATGATACAATAAAAATCCTTGAATATTTATCCTTGTAAGCACCTATTTCTGAAGGACAAATATCTAAATGTGAAATTGCTGGATCACGTCATACACTTATAATCTATGCCACTTAACTATATTTTATAATCCATGCATGCCACCTTAAATCCTTCCTGGAACAAGGTATAAACTCAGAGTAGGAACTTTACTTTCAAAAGACACAAAACTGAAAAAGGGAACTTTGTTTCTTTTTAGGAAGCCCACAAAACTGGAAGTGGGTCAGGAATGTTTGGTGGGGCCAGGGCAGACTGAGGGATTTTATTCTTTGTGGTCTACACTCTCCTTGGTATCTCTCTTCTTGTTTAGACAATAGTAAACCATTTTGGACAAAATCGTCTATGGCTTGAACCAACAAATAAAAGACATTCTAACTGATGAAATTGCTCAATAACAGAACCAAGAATCTTCTGAAAGAGTGAGTTTCGCATCACTGGAATTGTTCAAGCTGGGGCCAAATGGCCTACAAGAGACACCACACCATGTGCTGGTTAAAAGCACAGACGCTGAAGTCAGGATGCCTGGATTTGAATCCTGATTCTGATACTTAACTGGGAAACCTTGGGCAGGTTACTTAAAATTTTTGTGCCTCAGTTTGTTCATCAGTAAAATAGGAATAATAACAGCGCCTTCTTCATAGGGTTGTTACATTCTCTCCACGTTTAAAAATACCTTTCAAAAGAAACAAGGAAGTAATTAGCTTTCTAAGATTATATGCCTTATAGCAGTTTTTAAAACAAATCTCCATAAAAGTTAAATCACCCAAGATCCAACTGGGAAAGGGAAGGCCTTGAGGATAAAACATTGATCAAGAAATCTGGCTCCCAAACCCTCAGGACTAGGTAAATTCCAGAGTTATTTGGGGAACAGCATCATAACAAGAGAACTAGCAAAACACAGAATTAGAGAGACCATCATGAGATAAAATTCAGAGTACTTCTAGGAAATTCTCTGGAGGGAAGTTGGAAGGCAAACATCATATCTCATCACGATGAGGTGGAAAGAATACTGGATGTGAGTCAGGATTGGGGTTTTAGTTCTACATCTGTCACTGTACCACCCTGGCCAACTGACTTCACCTGCCTGTGCCTCATTTTCCTTATATTAAAATCATCTCTATATACTTTACTCCCATCAGCTCCCCAAATCTCTGATTCTAACAATCAATACTCAAGTTCAGAAGATACATGATGGACATAAATGAAGGGCTGTAGTATGCAAAGCCCCTCCATCAAGGAGACAAATCAAGGGAATCCTAGAGGGTGGGGATGTGGAATTGGGTGCTCATTGAGGGCTCTGTTCTCTAGAAAACAATATGACTTAGATGCTTCTTTCAAAGTCACAGAACCATAGGTTTTCAAAACTCAAAAGTACCCAGTCTTACCCTCTCATTCTGCAGGTAAGGGTAGAGACTCAGAAAGGGCAAATAACCTGGCCAAGGTCATCTAGCAAGAAAGTGGTGGAGCCAGGACTAGACCGTCTGCCTCTTAAACAGATCAGTTTTTCCCACTACTCTTGCTATCTGGAAGTTTGGGGCTCAAGTCTTAGCACACAGCAAGTGATCAGGTACATTTGTTTTTTTGTTGAATAGCAGCCTGGACACAAGCTGGGCTGGGACTAGGGTGAGGCAAATGAGGCACTTGCGTCAAGTGCAAAATTTACAGGAGGAGTGGCAAAAAAAAAAAAAAAAAACCCCTCAGTATTCAAAACAAATATTTTATAGGTTGAGTATCCCTTATCTGAAATGCATGGGACCAGAAGTGTTTTGAATGCAGGATTTTTTTGGATTTTGGAATATTTGCATATACATAATGAGATATCTTGGGGATGGAACCCAAGTTTAAACACAAAATTAATTTATATTTCATGTATACATTACACATAGACTGAACATAGTTTTATACAATATTTTTAAATAATTTTGTGCATGAAACAAAGTTTGTATACATTGAACCATCAAAAAGCAAAGCTATGACTATCTCAGCCATCCACGTAGACAATCTGTGGTAGTTTGGCGTCACCATCATTCCTTTGGGGACACTGAATAAATTGTGTTGAGCACCTGCCTTTTGACGGTGACCTATCACATGACACCAGGTATGGAATTTTCTACTTGTGGGGTCATGTCGGCACTCAAAAAGTTCCAGATTTTGGAGCATTTGGATTTTGAATTTTCCAATAGGGATGCTCGACCTGAAATGTACTGTTTAAAACATTTTTTAAATTCAGGCAGTTGCAGTGACTCCTACCTGTAATCCCAGCATTTTGGGAGGCCGAGGGGGAGGATCACTTGAGCCCAGGAGTTCGAGACCAGCCTAGGCAACGTAGAGAGACTGTCACTACAAAAAAACAAAAATTTTTTTTGAGACAGAGTCTCACTCTTTTGCCCGGGCTAGAGTGAGGCCGTGGCGTCAGCCTAGCTCACAGCAACCTCAAACTCCTGGGCTCAAGCGATCCTTCTGCCTCAGCCTCCCAAGTAGCTGGGACTACAGGCATGCGCCACCATGCCCGGCTAATATTTTCTATATATTTTTAGTTGTCCGATTAATTTCTTTCTATTTTTAGTAGAGACGGGATCTTGCTCTTGCTCAGGCTGGTCTCGAACTCCTGAGCTCAAACGATCCGCCCGCCTCGGCCTCCCAGAGTGCTAGCATTACAGGTGTGAGCCACTGTGCCCGGCCAAAAAAACAAAAATTAAAAATCCATGATGGGGAGGGCAGGAGGGTGAGTGTGGGATAAAAACTTACCTATTGGGTACAATGAACTCTATCTGGGTGATGGGCACACCAAAAGCCCTGACTTAAGCATTATATAAGATAGCCTTATAACAAAAAACATTTGTACTCCCTTAATTTTTTGAAATAAAAAAATTTTAAAAATCTATGATGGACAAAATACAAAATATGAAAATTTTAAATAAAGACAGGATCTGACCCTGCCCTTGTACAACCCTGCCTCACCCATCTCACCCTAGTCCTGGCCCTGGTTTCAATAAAATTTTGTTTACAGAGAAAGGCAACAGGCCACAAGCTATAGTTTGCTGATTTGATTGCTTAACATATTACATTAACATATTACTTACCTTGATTTCTGTACTTCTCGAGTTGTTTCCAAGGCAAGTGGCTCACTCTCCTCACCATAGACCTATACCTAGGCAAGACAAGGAATTCTGGGTCCTCAGGCCCAGGTAACCAGGGTATGATGTACCTCAAATCCAAGATTTCCTAACCTGGTGTTCATGCCCCACCCCCATCCCCATGGGAGTCTGTAGATGGGCTACTCTGATTATAGGCAAATATTAATACTACGTACACACATCTTTTCCTGGATAAATGGTCCTTAGTTTTCGTCCAAGTCTCAAAAGGACCCCAAAAAGGTTAAGAAACTCTGCCACAGAATGAGACAGAAAGTTTGCTTTTAATATACTCTACACCTACCCCCATTTTCTTATGTCCCCATCCCCCTTCCTAAGAAGTGCCTCCTTCAGGAAAAGGCCGATATATTCACTCCCACTAAACTGCAATGACTCTATAGGACCCAAAGCCCAGAGCACTGTTTATACTGTAGCTCGAAAGCCTTGGGCCAATGGAAAGTTTCCTAAGATAGCAATTAAAGTGATGGACAAAGGTTTTGGGAGGCATCTCCCAGGCCTCACCCCTCAAATCACACCTGTCACCATGTGTCCTTGTAGGCATCCTAACCCTTCCCTGGTATGTCATGACACCTCCAGAGGGCCACAACCAACACCCTATCAACGAGTCGTAGGTGTAAGCAAAGGTAACACCTGCTTAAAAAAAAAAAAAAAAAAAAAGACATGAACTCAGTGAAGTAAGCAATCTAGCAAACCGCAGCCTCTCTTTCCAAAGACTCGCCTAGACCCGCCTCAAAAATGCTCAGGCCCTGAGAGCCCGAGCCCGGAAGGGCAGGGCGTGGGGGCGGGCCCGCGCGGGGTCTCATGGGAGAGGGGCGGGGCCGCGACTGGAGCAGCTGCTCTGGTCCTGATTGAAAGTTGATAAATGGCACCCTGTTTCACGCTACCAATGTTACTGCAATCGAACTGGCAAATATTTACCTTGGGATCCGAGTGACTGAAAATATTTGGTTGGAGCCAGATGCGTCGCGTGTCTATCCCTGAAATATTAGCTAAAGGAGTGATTTAGTAAAATAAAATGGTGGGTGGGGTTCCTGCCTGGCGGAGCTATTTACTTTGCTCCTGCTCCTGCCGAGCCCGTGGTGCTTCTAACAATCCCGGAGGGAATGTGAACAGCTGGGAAGCAGGCCAGACTCGGAGAGAGAAAGGGTCTGTTTTGGTTTGGGGCGGATAGTTTTACATAAATCAGAGATGTGGAAATATATATCTTCCTTAAAGGCTCTTTGTAATGCTCTCAACACAATTGACCCTGGAGCAGTAAACTGTGAAGGGGTTTTATTATATCTTCTTTAATTGTAAAGTTCGTCTGAAGTAAGGGTGCTCATTACTTAGGAACCAACACCACCCCTCAGAAAGAGCGTCTTGTCTGTCCCTGAAGTGTCTGCTCCTTCATATAGCTCAGTGTTGACCAAGATACTTACTACGCACGCCTAGCATTGTGGTCACCTCTGTAGGCACATTGGTCTAGCAGTTCTCAAAACCAGCACAAACCCAGGATGAGTTATCATTAGCTCCATTTTACAGATGAGAATCAGCTTCAGAGATGCAGCATGACGTGCCCAAGACCTCACAACTCAAGAGTGGCACAGGTGAGATTGGAACCCAGATAGTCTGACTCTCTCAGCTCTTCGCCGCCCCGGTGAGAGCCCAGGTGATTGACGAGTCTCTGACGTACAACTCTACAGGTGAGGGTTGTACTCTACAGGTGGGGGCAATGGGACTCATGCTGCTGATTGAGATGCTTTGTGTCTGTAGCCAATGGTAACCTTTTTCTCTGATCCCTGTTACTGTCTATGCAGTGCTGGAACATGCTGCTTATAAGGAGAGTAAAACTGAAAATAAACAAATGCAACTACAATAAGCGTCTAGTAAGGAGTTCAAAAAAAAGGAGTCAATATTTGATTTCTTTCCTTTCAAATGTGAAGAGAATACAAGGTATATGGGGGCGTGGACTCAAGTGATAAGAACCTTCATTTCCTAAAGGCAGAAACAAAGACTCAGAGGAGACATTGAGCACCTGATTGATGACTATTACAGAATGTATCCACTTTCTCCAACCCTAAAGTACTTTTTAAAACTATTAATCTGAGTCTAAAGACATGATTTTTGTTGAAGAGATTACATTCCAAATAGTTACTTTGAAAACAATTGATTGTTTTAAATTGAAAGAATCATTATTTTTCTAGACCTGATTCTGTGTGTTAACATAGCCATGTCCTATGAAATTAGAGTTACCAAAATATAATTTCCAGCTTCCCAATCACTTAGCCTAGAAACCTTGAAATTATCTTAGCTCCTGCCTCACCTTTGCCACTCACTTCCTCCTCAAAACTTTCTGTGGCTTCCCTCTGTGCCGTGACAACCACCCTAACTCTAGCCTGGCGTTCTAGCCTCTCTCTGGTCTGTCCCAGCCTAACTGGAAGCTCCAATGTGGGAGCCAGGAAAGCTTGAAGTCTAATTCCACCGCACCACTGAATAACCAAGAGGCCTTCCCTTCTCTGTGGGCTTTAGGGCCTTCATCTGTAAATTGAGGGTGTTAGGATAAGTTATTCATTGGCCTTTATAACTGGAACATTCTTGGCATCTGCTCCTCTAGCGTTCTTTCCTGTGTCTTCTCTTCATGTACCGCATACTCCAGCCCCAGTATACCTGGGACACTCCATGTGCCCTGCACATTCCCTCCTCTGACTTCCTGCCTTTATTTAGAATGCCCTTTCTCCCTCTTCTCTAGATAACCAAATCCTTCACTTCTTAAAGGACTCAAATATACTGCCAACTCCCCCATGAAATTACCTTGGTAGGAAGTCATTTATTCGGCTGAGGAACTGCATAGCCTAGTACCAGACCCCTCTTTTGAGCACAGAGCCATATGTGGATTATTTATATATCTTCGGAATCCAGGTCATCTTTGTATCCTCCCCAGTGCCAAATAAAAAGAAGGCATTTAATTAAATAACAGCAGGTAATAAATGGATATTAAATGTTAACTGAGCTGGGCTTAGTCGTGCACACCTATAGTCCCAGCTACTCATCAGGCTGAGGTGGGAGAACTGATTGAGCCCACGAGTTTGAGGGCACAGCGAACCATGGCCATGTCATTGCCCTCCAGCCTCCCACAGAGCGAGACCCTGTCACTGGAAAAGAAAAAAAAAAAAGGAAACTCTGAAAGTTCCAAACTGGTATGACCCCTTCATCAATTTAACTGAAAATGGTATAGACATAAATTTTAAATTCAGTGCTCAAATACTATACTGAATTACCTCAAGTATTTTAATATATAAATGCCTACAGGTACAACATGTCCAGTTGGAAACAGAGCCATTGCAAATGAATGAAGGCAATAAGCTGTTATTGCACACTGTGGAGTAAGACTTGCAGCTCTGGAAAGAAAGTGTTTCCATGTCTGGAGAAAAAGCATTTGACCATGAATGCAAATCAGCACCAAATCCTCACCTTGGCTAGTGAGAGGGTGCATCAGGACCAGAAAGCCCAGAGTGGAGAAATGTTTCTAACACTGCCTTTCCTTCCTTCCTTATTTCCTCCCTTCCTTCTGATCCAAAAGTAATACGAAGTTATATAAAATTTAGCTGGACATGGTAGCACACACCTGTAGTCCCAGCTACTCAGGAGGTTGAGATGGGAGGATTGATTGAGCCCAGAGTTATAAAGGCCAGCCTGGGCAACATAGCAAAACCTCTGTCTCTAAAAAATAAAAATAAAACAAAAATTCAAACATTGCAGAGATATATAATACATATAGCAAAATCTCCCCAAATTCTATCTGACTTCACCCCATCCCCAAATAGTCATCGTTGACATTTTTGGTGCATTCGATGTATGTTCTTCCAATTTTTTCCTTATGTATACCAACATTATTATTGTTGTCATTGATTTTTACCAGAATAAGATTATACTTTATATACCACTCAGCAATTTGCCTTGATACATGTCAAATTCCTAGCATTACAATATATGGATGTGCCTATGCCTCTGCTGGTGGGTTCTTACCAATATTTCACTGTTTAAACAATGTTCTTGTGTACATAATGTTCTTGTGCATTATATCTTTTTGTTTATGACATTGCTTTCAGCCAGGGCAGACCCCACCTTCAAAAGCTGTGGAGAAGGAGGTTCAGTGGATTTCTCAGTGATAAAGCAGCCAGTCAGCAGAGTAGTGTCAAGGCAGATTAGATATACTGTACTTGAGAACAGCAGGACTCACACCACATCCAAATTCAAAGGAACTTCCCCAGAGGCTTGGATAAGCCCCAGCTCTCTGCCCTCCTCCATCAGCAGCCATCACACAGACCATGTTTATCTTTGGAAATTGAGCCAGTTATCTTCCATTCCCAAGTCCCCTCTGTAGCACCTAGATCCAGAGGACGTTATCATATCACAATGTATGTTATCGCATATGTGAACTAGAAGGATGACTGGTATGGGGATTCCAGAAGTTCAGCATTCAAGAAGACTTTCAGCTAGGAAGGGTGCATTTGAAAAGTCTTTGTATAATTATTTGATAGCTTCACAGGCTTCTGGCAGCTCAACCCCAGTGCTTCCATGCAGAGCTCTGGGCCTGCAGGCTCCTCTGAAAGCCTCTGGAATTCCTTCCATCCTGGCTGGGAAGGATTCCTTTCCAAGGCTCCCCCGAAGGGGGGTTTAGTTTGTCCCTGCTCAGGCAGCCTCCAAACTTGTCAGGTTCTGGCATGAGTGAGAAGAGCCATTGCTTCCTACTTGACAAGTCCTGAACTTGTATTTGTGGTGTTGTGATGGCCACTCACCCAAATAAACCGTTTGTGAACACACACACCTCCGCCCTTTTTTCAGGCCTGAGTCAGATTTCTTCTTTCTTTTGGTTAATGAGGATTTAAAAATACGAAACTATCCAATTAGAACTTCTCCAGTCCCCTCCTTTTATAGATAAGGAAACCGAGACCAAAGTGTAAAGCCTTAGATTATACACCTTGTGAGTAATAGAGATTTTTAATTCCTCCAGATTACTGCCTTTTAATTTGTATTATCAACTTGTTAACATGAAGGATCTACCAGAACTAGTAGGACTTACCTGTTAAAGGGTGCTTGTCCTCAATATTACAGAGAGAGATTTGTCAAAATAGAAATAACAGTAATAATAATAGATTATTAGGCCAAGCACGGTGGCTCACACCTGCAATCCTAGCACTCTGGGAGGCTGAGGCAGGAGGATCACTTGAGGTTAGGAGTTCGAGACCAGCCTGAGCAAGAGCGAGACCCCTGTCTCTACTAAAAATAGAAAAATAGCTGGGTGTGGTGGCTCATGCCTATAGTCCCAGCTACTGGGGAGGCAGAGGAAGGAGGATTGCTTTAGCCCAGGAGTTTGAGGTTGCTGTGAGCTATGATGATGCCACTGCACCCTAGCCCAGGCAACACAGTGAGACCCTGTGTCAAAAAAAAAAAAAATAGATTATTATATACATTATAAATATATTATTATTTAATATAATGATAATTATGATGATGATGATGATAATATGCCAGGCACTGGTCAAAGTGCTCTAGACTCTTTTTTTTTCCTCTTTCTTGCTCTGGTAATGTTCTTCTCTCTGAAATCTATCTTGTCTGACATTAATATAGCTTTATTTCATTAATGTTATCATGGTATATCTCCTTTCATTCTTTTATTTTTAACCTATTTGTGTCTATATTTATTTTTTGCAGGCAACATATAATTAGGTCTTGCTTTTTTATCTACTCAGATAATCTCTGACTTTTAATTGGGGTGTCTGGAAATGTGATGTCAAATACAGTAGCCACTAGCCACATATGCCTGTATAAATTTAAATTTAATTAAAATTAAATAAAATATTAAAATCAGTTCCTCAGTTACACTAGCCATGTTTCAAGTGCTCAATAACCTCATGACTAATGGCTACTATACTGGGAAGCACTGGATTAAGCTATTTACATTTAAATAATGGGATTATTTATATGATTAGGTTTGAGTCTAACATTTTGCCATTTATTTTCTATTTATCCCATCTGTTCTTTGTTCTTTATTGTTGTTGTTGTTGTTGTTGTTTTTCGTTTCATTTTATTTCTCGTAAGTAGATTTGGGGGATACAAGTTGAATTCCGTTACATGTATATATTGTATAGTGGTGGAGTCTGGGCTTTTGGTGTACCCATCACCCAAATAGTGTCCATTACACCCCATAGGTAATTGTTCATCCCTCGCCCTCTCCCTGTGAGTCTCCAGTGTCCATTATACGTTCTGCATGCCCCTGTATAGTCCATAGTGTAGCTCCCACTTATAAGCAGGAATATGCAGCATTTATTTTTCTGTTCCTGAGTTACTCCACTTAGGCTAATGGCCTCCAGTTCCATCCAAGTTGCTGCAAAAGACATTATTTCATTGTTTCTTATAGCTGAGTAGTACTCCACGGTGTATATATATATATATATATATATATATATATATAAATAGATAGATAGATAGATATAGATATAGATATACACACACCACATCTTCTTAATCCACTCATCAGTTTATAGGCTCTTAGGTTGATTCCTTATCTTTGTGATTGTGAACTGTGCTGCAATAAACATATGAGTACAGCTATCTTTTGTTTGTTTGTTTTATTTTTTCCAGTTGTGCTTGGAATACATGAAGCTATCTTTTTGATATAGTGATTTCTTTTCCTCTGGGTAGATACCCAGTAGTGGGATTGCAGGATCAAATGATAGATCCACTTTGAGAAATCTCCATACTGATCTCCATAGAGGTTGTACTAATTTACATTCCCACCAACAGTATATAAGTGTTGCCCTTTCACTGCGTCTGTGCCAACATCTATCATTTGTTGACTTTTTAATAATGGCCATTCTAATTGGAGTAAGATGGTATCTCATTATGGTTTTAATTTGCATTTCCCTGATGATCAGTGATGTCGTTGAGCATTTTTAAATATGTTTGTTGGCCATTTGTATATCTTCTTTGCAAAAATGCCTATTCATGTCATCTGCCCACTTTTTAATGGGGTCATTTGGTTTTTTTCTTGCTGAGTTGAGTTCCTTACAGATTCTGGATATCAGTCCTTTGTCAGACACATAGTTGGTGAATATTTTTTCTTATTCTGTAGGTTGTCTATTTACTCTTTTGATTATTTTCTTTATTGTGCAGAAGCTTTTTAGTTTAATTAATTGCCATTTGTATACTTTTGTTTTTATTGCATTTGCTTTTGGGGTCTTAGTCATAAGTTCTTTGCCTATGCCAATGTCCAGAAGAGTTTTTCCTAGGTTTTCTTCTAGCATTTTCATTGTTTCAGGTCTTACATTTAAGTCTTTAATCCATCTTGAGTTATTAATAATTTTTATATATGGTGAGAGATAGGGATCCAGTTTTATTCTTCTGCATATGGCTTTCCAATTTTCACAGAACCATTTATTGGACAGTATGTCCTTTCCCCAGTGTATGTTTTTGTCTGCTTTGTCAAAGATCAGTTGGTTGTAGGTATATGGTTTTATTTCTGGGTTCTCTATTCTGTTCCACTGATCTATGTGTCTACTTTTATGCCAGTGTCTTGCTATTTTGGTTACTATAGCCTTGCAGTATAATTTGAAGTCAGGTAATGTGATGCCTCTAGTTTTGTCCCTTTTCCTTAAGGTTGTTTGTCTATTTGGGCTCTTTTTTGGTTCCATATGAATTTTAGAATTGTTTTTTCTAATTCTGTGGAAAATGACGTTGGTATTTTGACAGGAATTGCATTGAACCTGTAGATTGCTTTGGGCAGTGTGGCCATTTTAACAATATTGATTCTTCTAATCTATGAGCATGGGATGTTTTTCCATTTGTTTGTGTCATCTTTGAGTTCTTTCATCAGTGATTTGTAGTTCTTGTAGAGACCTTTTACCTCTTTAGTTAAATTTATTTCTAAGTATTACTAAGTGTATAGAAATACTATTAATTTTCGTACATTGATTTTATAGCCTGAGATGTTGCTGAATTCATTTATCAAATCTAGGAGTCTTTTGGAGATGTCCTTAGGGTTTTCTAGGTAGAAGACCATATTGTCAGCAAACACAGATAGTTTGACTTCCTCTTTTCCAATTTGGGTGCCGTTTCTTATTTCTTTCTCTCACCTGATTGCTCTGGCTAGGTTTATTCTATTTTTATTTCCAGAAGTTATATTTGCTTTCAAATCTGCTTGGTCATTCTTTATTGTCTTTATTCTCCACTTATATTTTCAAGTATTTGTTTTATTTCTTTAAACATATTAGACATAGATATTTCATATCTATTTTCCAACATATGAAATATTTGTGGGTCTATGCTTGTTGAAATTTGTTTTGGATGGCTCTCACTCATGGTGTCTTCTTTATGTTTTTTCATTTTTTTAAGAAAAAGTTTGCTCTGTTGCCCAGGATGGAGTGCAGTGGCATGATCATAGCTCACTGTAACCTCAAACTCCTGGGCTCAAGGATCCTCCCACCTCAGCCTCAAGTAGCTGAGACTATAGGCACAATGCCTGGCTATGGTGGCTTGTTTTCATTGCATATTTTGTGATTTGTTAAAAAATATAAGCTGCCCATTTCCTTGGAACTCAACCTGTAGGAATTCTTTGAAGTCTGGATTAAAGTTAAATTCTTCCAGAGAAATTTGTATTTGTTTTTATCAATTTCCCAGGATGCTACCAATCTGGGACTATAGTTAGATTAAAAGTAAATTCTCATAGAAAACACACATGAGGCCAAGTCAACTTGGCTTATGAATTCTTAGGGAAGATTTCCATTCTCTTTATAAGAGCCAAGGTAGAAATAGGTATTTCTTCATTATCTCCCTCCTTCTGTGTAGTGTGATTTCTTATTCACCCTTACACTGAGGGTATAATGGAGTATGTTTCCTAGTAGATTATCCACCATGATCAGCCCTAGGCTTTAACTCCTGACTTCATCCTCTGCTTCATGCAGCCTCAAAGAAGGAAGGACTCTCCAGAATTTGAAAAAAAGCCTCAGTGTGACAGCAGGTTTGGCGCCTGTTTCCCTACAAGATTTCCTACTTTCATTACTGTTTTTGAAATCAAAAAAGCCCGTACTTGGTGACAGATCAGTGATGTATTTACAATTATGTAAAAATATTTTACCCAGAATTTTAATTGCTTCAATCTAGAGGGTTATTCAGGATATTTAATCCATGATATTGCCAGAAATGGAAGTTCCCAGCCCAGTTACATTTCAAAGGTATTAATTAAGAATAATAGGATAATAACTATTATATGTTGATTGCCTCCTCTGGACTTGGCATTTTGCAGGTATTATCTCCAATCCTCACAATAACCCTACAAATCAGAATTATTCTTCACATTTGACAGATAAAGCAACTAGGATTAAATTGTCCAAAGTCACACAACTACTCAGCAAAGGAATCTGAATTTTGCTCTTTGAAATCAATCCTAATCTCCTTTCCAAGCCACAGAGCCTTTTTTTCCCTTAATTTTAACAGTATATATTGGCTTTTATATTTTAAAGGAGGCACTGAAAGCAGGTTACACAGAGAAAAGATTTTACAGGTCTTTCCCAACATATGGGTTCCCATCAGCACACCCCATATCAATGAAACACTTCTTCATCAGATTGGAAATGCTCTATAGTGACATGATCATGCACAAACTGAATTCATAGCATTATAGTCAAAACTCCTAGATCTCCCTTGTTCCCTATTATTTCCAAAGTTCCGGGTGATCTTGAGACACAAAACCAATTCCTTCCTCTGAATTCTCTTTTAGACCCTGATATATCTAAAGGGACTTTCTCTCAACTGCAGCCTTTAGATGTCATTTTCTTCATTTTGGGAGGTTGGTCGCTTTTGTCATTAGCAGCTGTGGCCTTAGACTTTATCTAAGTTTGCAATCAGGAAGCTGTGATACTTCCTGAGACTGTTCTGGGTACAGTTTACACAATACAAACTGAGTTCACTTTCTTCACTTTGGAGTTGCTCTGGGCTCCTACAAGGGCTGGCTGTGCTTTCTCCAGTTTTCTACAGGTTGAATCCAACAGTTGGTAAGAATCAACCTCTGTGGTTTATAACTACTTGTGCTTCCTGGGCAACATTCTTAGAGAATTTGGAAAGAAGGCATTGGTTAGGATTGGAGTCTAGAAAACCGTTAAGAAGGAGGAAGTTTATCAACTTGGAGTAAATCTCCAAACCACCCTCAGAATGCTAACACGCACACATGGTTTCTCATCAGCAGGTTGTTGAAGGAAACCAACCTAACAGCAGAAGCAAAGAGAAAAGCTGGAGAAGAATCATGATTTTTAGATATTTAGATCCTTTGACCAAAGAAATAGAGTCAGGAATGGCATCAATGAGTACCACTTAGTATACACAAGCATTTTCGTTTGTGAAATGTTCCCAAAGCTGTGACCATTATTCTGTATTTACGTTGTTTCCTTGCTGCTATACCTTGGAACTCTCTGATGAGGTATTCAGCTTTGCTGGCCTCCACAAACAACAATGATACAGAACTAAATATCTAATTACTGCCTGAACATCAGAAAATAACATAAATAATGCCATTGATGACTATAGCATCTGTCTTCTGAAATTTAAAGTATGACCTCACTAAGTCCCACAATGCCCCTGTGAAGTGAATAGCTTAGGCATTACCGTTTCCACCAGAGACAGGGCCTTGGGGATAGGGAGAGGAAGAAGAGAACCAGATAGCTATGAATAAGGATGAGACTGCCTGACTTTCATTAGGCTGAACTGTCTTTCCACCCTTCACGCCTGGATTCAAATCTTGGCTCCACCACTTGGTACTTCTCTGTGTTTCAGTTTTTTCCTCTATCATATGGACATAATGACAGTTACCTAACAGGAATGTTGAATTGGGAAATATTGGCAAAACACTTGACACATAATAGGTGTTTAAGAAATGTATGTTCTCTTCCCCTTTCCCACAATTTGCAGAGCCTAAATTATCACGCATGTTTTCTATAACTGGAAGAGAACAAAAGTATCAGAATATCCCTGAGGTTGGCCAATACTGGAGTCCAACTGCACTCCATTTAGGATGAGCTAAACAAGATATTTAAGAAAGTGACCACATGGGGGAATAAAAGAGACATTTATAATGGCAACCAAAACAGAAAAAAACCCGCAAGGACACAATGAAAACTGAAACCACAATAATCTCTAAATAGAGAAGTAATAATTGTAGCCTATATTTAAGTGTACGGGAAGCAAGGGTTTGGGGAGGAGAGTGCCTACCATGGAGATTATGCTTATTATTTTAAAGTTTGTGGAGAGAACTAGAACTGATTTTTTTTAAGTCAACAAAACATTTCAGATCATTCCAGTCTTACCCAAAAAAGTATAGAAATAAAAGAAGTAATAAAGAGTGAGGCCGAGGGGCATGGGCCAGGGCAGGAGTATACACGTAGAGTCAATCACATTGATAAAATTCTAGCTTTTTAAGGCTAGGAATGTGGTTGTTCAATTTTATTAGTAACCTCACAATGTATGGTTTTATTACATATATTTTGCATATAGCAAATGCTACATAATAAAAATGTCTAAGTGAATCTGGAAATAGGTGTTCAGAGAATTCCACAACAATAAAAAAGAGAATAATCAGTATCTGTGAGGAGCTCTGTCTGTAATCAGAGGTGGGATGTGTAATCCCACCTCCCAAATGCTGCTAGAAAACAAATTTGCATTTCTGATTTTAGAATCAGTAAGTTACTGAAACGAAGAGTTACAGCTTTGCTTGTGGACATCAGTAGATTGCTAGATCAGGGGTCTCATACATTTATGTGTATTCAGGGACACAGAGAAGGCTGGTCTCTATCAGGCAGATAGAAACAACTTGGGCAATGGCATCAAAGGGCACCAGGCAATGCAGAGGTCCTGGGCTTGGAAGAGGGGGTCTATAGATTGCTGCCATTAGCAATGAGTGGCTAATTTCTTAAATATCTTTGTGAATTATTTCAGAGAAAAAATATACTGGAACAGTTTGCTCTTAAATGAATGGTAGATTCCAGGGGTTTCCAGAATAAAAATTTGTTATGATCTAATTGAGAAAATCAACCAGTGGCATGAGCTGACCCCAAAGAAGTGTGCAAATAATCTGAAATCAGCCTTGAGAGCCAGACTGCCTGGGGTCAAATACCAGCTGTGTCACATATTGACTATGTGACCTTGGAGAATATTTAACCTTTCTGTGCTTTAGTTTACTTACCTATAAAATGGTGACAATGTTGATAGATACAGTACTTCATAGAAATATTGTTAGGATTGAATGAGAAAATGTATACAGAGCATTTAGCACATTTCTTAGCACAAATTAAAGTCTTAATAAGTAGTAGTAGTCATATTAGCATATATCAATAATGATAAAAATAATAATGATGGTGGTGCCATTTATTAAGTGCCTATTCTGCACCAGACTCTTGACATATATGATATGGGTGTGGTTTTTTGGGGGTTTTTTGCTGCAGATTTATCTTACATATTGTGTTTAATTTTTAAGGCAGGGTGGTAAGCATGGTAAGCAAAGGAAACCAGACTTTTCAAAGGGACAATTATCACAATGAAACTAAAAGCATAAGCTAAGGAAAGATCAATTGCACCCTTTTCTCAGGGACAAGATAAGTTTCAGGACATTCAAATTTTCTTTATTTGATACACACATAAGGGGTAAATCTAATTCCTATACTCCATGGGACTAAAAAGAGACAGCTGCACTCTCTAGTCAGAAATGCCCATTCATACTCTGAAATTGACCACTGTCCCATGTAAGTATAATGCAGCACATGTCTATTATAATGGAAAGAAAGCGCAGCCCAACTGGATGCCGACAGCAGATGCTTCCTGGCTTAGAGAAACAGTGATTGCATGCTCAGTTTTAACCTTTCTGGGCCCCCTAGCTTAGGATAAACCGTTAAGGATAGTCTTTTATTGGCCTCTTGCTCATTATTCTGAAATGTCTACTGTCAGCCTTAGGTAAGATAAAAACATTACTGAGTAGGTAAATATATGTACATGTTTATTTTTTCTTTTCTTTTCTTTCTTTTTTTTTTTTGAGACAGGGTCTCACTCTGTTGCCTGGGCTAGAATGCAGGGGCATCATCATAGCTCACTGCAACCTCAAACTTCTTGGCTCAAGGGATCCTCCTGCCTCAACCTACCAAGTAGCTGGGACTACAGGCACGTGCCACCATGCCTGGCTAATTTTTGTATTTTTTTTTGTAGAGATGGGATCTTGCTATGTTGCCCAGGCTGGTCTCAAACTCTTGGCCTCAAGTGATCCTCCCTTCTCAGCCTCCCAAGATACTAGGATTACAGGCATGAGCTACTGTGCCTGGCCACGTATGTACTTCTAACATACTCCCCCCCCCCAAAAAAAAATACTATTGCCCTGAACTTAGATGAAACTGAAAAAAGTTTAAGTAATATTTATTCATTCAAAAAATATTTACTTTCTGTCACACACTGTTGTAGGCCTTGGGATCACAGTAGTCAATAAGACAGACATGATCTCCGGCTAATAGGAAGTCAAATAATAAACAAGAAAACAAATAAATTAATTAAAAATCATCAGAAAATACAGAAAAGAAGATAACTTGTGAACAAATCACTCTGACACAAGCTAACCTTTTCTTCTCCCAGGCTAATCTGGGGCCAGGATGTAGATAGCCTTGGCCGCTCTTTGTTGGTACTCTAACGTTTTAGAAGAGGAGCCCAAGGGGTCATTGCTTTTCACCGCATGAGAATCAGGAGGAGAGGAAATAAGGGGGAAGTGTCATGGCCACATTAGCGTTCACACACACACACGCTGAGGAAGAGGGGCTGGCACTGTGACCTAGGGTAAGGCTACATGCTGGGGTGGGGGGAGCGTCACGACATCTTCATTCTTGGGAACGTTAGGAAATAAGTGAACTTCCCAGAGGCCGTATGTGTAGGCTACAAAATCCTCGGGGGGATTCTGATTATTGTTCTTCCCTCTTGGGCTGAGAGAGACTATCTCCAAGCTGGGTGTTTCCAGGGCCCAGCTAGGGTTTTGATAGAATCATAGGACTTAGATGGTCAGAGCTGGAAAGTCCCTCAGAGAGCATTTGATCCATCCTCCTTACTTTACAAAGAAGGAAACATGCTCAGAGAGGGGATAAGCCCAAGTTTAAAAAAGCTAGTTAGGGCTCTGGCCAAGACTGGTTAGACGCTCCCCAGTCCCATTTTCTCTTCCTTGGCACAAAGGAAGATTACATTTCCCAGCCTCCTTTGCAGCTAGGTTGGGATCTCGTGTTGGGGTCTGATTAATGGAATGTGACCGGAAGTGATCTATACATTGCACAGCCTGGCTTTACAAAGGTCCCATATGATCCTCTACACACTCTCTGTCTTCATTCATCAGCCAGCTAAATGCAGATAATCCAGTAGAGAACTCCAAGAAATCCCTAGGAGATGGCAGTGTCATGAGACAGAAGGAGCTGAGATCTCTTAATCAGCTATGAAGGCAGCAACCTGAACACACCAAATCAACTGTGATACGTATGAGAAATAAACGTTACTGTGTAAGCTACTGAGATTTCGGAGTTATTTGTTACAGCAACTATTGCTCTTCACTCTGATAAATGTACTGGCAATTTCGAGACCACGATGGATAATTTTGTGTGTCAAGTTGACTGAGCCACGGGGTGCCCAGACAGTTGGTCAAACATTATTCTTGGTATGTCTGTGAGGGTGTTTCCGGATGAGATTAACATTTGAATCAGTAGACTGAGTAAAGTAGATTGTCCTCCCTGATGTAGGTGGGCCTCACCCAATCAATTGAAGAACTGAATAAAACAAAAAGGCTGAGTAAGAGGGAACTTTGCCTGCCTGACTCTGCATGATCTGGAACATCAGACTTCTCTTGCTCTTGGACAGGAACTATACTACTGGCTTTCCCAGGTCTCTAGCCTGCTAACTGTGGATGTTGGGATCTTTCGGCCTCCATAATCACATGAGCCAATTCTTTATAATTTCCCTGGAGAACGCTGACTAATACAGAGACTATGAGCCAGATCTCCTGACTCCCAAAATCAATGCTATTTTTAACTAAACAATTCTGCTTCTCCAAGCTAATAGAAGATTCCCTAGGAAACTTCAGATCCACTTCCTGTACCTGAAACCTCCCAGTCTTGGATCAACTGACCAGTTGGAAATAAACCTCCATGTAGACCCCAGGGGATCCTGAGTGAAGCACAAAAGATATGTTTGTGGGTGCCCTGAAGTCAGTTAAGCCTTTGGTGCTAGCATTTGGACTGCAAAGTGTCTCTTAGTCCACTGCCTATGCTTTCATGTGCCTGATAAGAGCACAAGTGCCCAGGAGTCTGTCGGCCAGAGGATTCTGACGTGACCAATCCTCCATCTACCTGATGATGACCTGAGGCTTGAGACAGAATGAACTGTGAATCATTAAGTAAAAATCAAGCAAAGTCTTAGTGTTGTATGACTTCACTATAGTATGATTTTTAAAAACTCAATAATTGATATATGGTATGTACATAGATCCACAATCATTGATATAAGTTTATAAGCATCTACTGACCAGAGCTGCTCATTCCTGTCCTCTCTGAACCACTGATGGAGAGACAGATTAACAGATGGAATAGCTATTCACATAGCTTCCATCCTTGGACAGTTGGCAGAGTGAAATAATCTGAATTTATTTTTCCATAGTTTACTGATATTAACTGTCTTCTGAGTGAAAGGACTTAATTAGACACACTTTAAACATGCTTCTGTTATTGTCACATCAGTTTAGATTGTAAACTTAGAAGAAAAGGAAGGTCTTAAGAATCAGAGAATCTTTGGATTAAAAGAGTTTTAAAGGTCCTCTGATTCTACCTTTATTTACAGTTTTTTAGTTTATATATTCTTTTATATAGTGCCTAAACACATGATGTAACCAATAACCACATAAAGATAAGTCACAAAGATGGCGTGCAAAAATACTACACTGTGGTGGGACTGCCTTAGCCGAGTTAAGAACTTGCTACTCTTGTTTATTAGAGTCCCATGAACAGTGGTTTCAGTACGGGGAAAGAGGAAGTCGAGTTTGTGTGAAATCTCTGGTAAGGTATGTCCAAGAGGTGAAATACAGACAAGTCTACTAAAAGTTAATGAAAGGATGGTTCCTTTTGGAACCTTCCTTTTGGAAGGATTTTTGGGATGGACTCTCCCAAAAATTCATTAAGAGGCATCCACTCAGACCTTCCTTACCTAAGAACAAATGAAGGAATGCCATTGCAGCAAGTCTTACAGAGGCATGCCAATCAGTTCTACTTCTCAGAAAGGGCAACCTAGGAAAATGTCTAATTCATGTTAAAAGACAGAATTGAAACTAGACTTCCTAATTTACCAAAAATTTTTAAATTCTCAATGAAGTTTGTAAAACTAGCATAAGAAGCAAATCTAACTTCCTGCTTTTGCTTCTCTTCTCCAGTTACAACAAATCCAAGCTTAAAAAAACTTTGCAAGTTAGGATCCTTCCTCGAATACCAGAAAATGAATGGGCAGGGCAAAGCAGTATCTTGTTTTTTTGGACAGAGTAACTGAGTACTTTTCTCTCCCAAATGTGTGTGTGTGTGTGTAATTTTTTAAATTAAAAGCTTATTAGAAATAAGAGAACAGAAAAAAGATTCCTATTAGATTAAGTTTGCTTAGAGATCAAAAGATCAGGTATACACACAAACAGTATCAGAAATTAAAGTATCTTTGCTTCCATTAAAGGACAAGTAAAAAAAAAAGTTTCAATTGGAAATTATTGATATCTGACTGACTTTTATAGGTAAACAATATTCAATTGATACTATTTACAAAGATACATACCTAAGGAATAAGGACACAAAAAGATTTCAAATAAAAGGATATAAAAAATGTTATGTAAAAACCAATTAAAAGATAGTTGATATAACTATATTATCATTAGATAAAATAAACTTTAACAAAAAAAGTATCAGTAAAGACAATGAGTACAATTGAATGAAGAAGGAATGAAAAGGAAAAATTCACCAGGAATACATAATAGTTCAAAACTGTATGTACCTAATAACAAAATAGGCAAAAATAAAAGAGCTGACAGAATTAAAAGGAGAAATTTATAACTTAATAGTCACCATGGGAGATCTTGAACATATTTCTCTCAGTGATTGATTGATTAAGCAGACAAAAATTATTTAGGATATAGAAAATTTGAATATAATTATAAGCTTAATCTAATGAACACAAGTAGAACTTATACTCAGCATTTAGAAAATATACATTCTTTTCAAGCACATGTTATATATAAAAACTGACCATAGATAAGGCCACAAAAAAATCTCTACAAATATCAGAGAATTAATATCATGCAGGTCATGTTTGCTGATCAAAATGTAATTAAATTATAAATCACTAATAAACTACTGAAAAACACATTTATAAATTTTAAATGCACATAAATTTTGTCAGATAAGATGCAGAAGTGAATGACAATGAAAATATGTTGCAAAAACTAATAAAATAGGAACCTTTGGCAATATTAAGAAAAAAGATAAAGGCACAAGTAAAAAATATTAGAATGAAAAATTGAACATAATTATGGATAGAATAGAGAGTTTTAAAAATCAGAGAATACTATGAAATATTTGTGGCAATTAATTTGAATACTTAAACAGAACATTTCCTGAAATATATAACCTATGTCAGGGTTGATTTAAGAAAAAAATCAAAAACATAACTAGACCTATCATCACTAAAACTTAAATGTACCCTTCCTTTTGCTGTCTTTCATCAATAAAAAAGTCCAGATGAGTTCTATCAAACACTCAAAGAATGTGAAATGCCAGGTCTTTCACAAACTGACCCAGAAAACAAAAAAGAGGAAATGCTGCCCTATTCATTTTGAGACAAGTTAAAACTTGGACAATATAAGAAAGAAAAATTATAAGCCAATTTCACTAATAAGCATAAATGCAAAAATCCTAAGTCAAGGTCAGCAAACCAAATCAGCAATGTAGGTTTTTTAATGACTAAGTTAGAGTTTGTTCCCCTCAACAGTGCAAGGATAATTTAGCATTAGGAAAATTTGTAAATGTCACTTGCCATATTAACAAATTAGAGGATGAAAGATAAAAAAAATCTATGATTCTCTCAATAGATGTAGAAAAATCATACGATAAAATTAAATACCTATTGATTAAAAACACACATGTACACAAACAGAAACTCTTACCAAATAGAAATTCTTAACATGATTTTTTATAAATTTATCTACCAAAAACATCACACTAAGTTGTGAAAAATTAAAAACATTTCCCTAGAAGTTAGGAATAAGATGAAGATGCCTGTTATTCAGCCCCTATTCAATACATCCCTGGCCAGTGCAGTACGGCAGGAAGAATAAGCTGGAAAGAATCAAACAAAGCTAAAATCACTTGAATACCTTATGCTTATCTTACAGAGAAAATCTAAAATAATATGCAACAAACTAAAAAGAAAGCTCAGCAAAGTAGCAGGATACAAGATCAACATACCAAAAAAAAATCAATTTTGTTCCCATCACCAGCAATTAGAAAATGTAGTTAAAAAAAAAAAAGAACTATGAGAACAATGAAAAAATAAATAAATAAAACTAAGGAGAAAATGACAAAATGTTACTGAAAGACATAAAAGAAGACTTAAATAAATTATCAACATGCCATATTTATGGATGGGAAGAATCAATGTCAAAATGACTTCAGTTCTCCCCAAATTAAATAATAAATGTAATACAAACCAAAATTCCAACAGTTTTTCACATGTTAGAATGAAGAGCCAAGGGTAGCCAAGATATTCCTGAAGAGGATGAAACAGGTCATGAGGAAGCCTTCCCTGCTAGCTATAATATTGAGTTTATTATAACTTAAATTATTTAACACACTATGGCTTTGGCTTAGAGGTAGACAAAATGACCAGTGGAAATGATCAAGCAGCCCAGAAATAGAACCATACAAAACTAGAAACTCGACATATGACAGAGGTGTCATTACAATCAGAGGGAAAGGGATAAAAACAGCAGTATGTAACGTTGGGGTAACTGGTTATCCATTACCCATGGTGGGGGGCGGGATTTAAATTAGATCTTATTTCATACAAGAGGTTTAAAAAGCTAATGTTACAAGCAAGATTTTAAACACTTTTAGAAGAACATATACGGGCCAGGTGCAGTGGCCCATGCCTGTAATCCTAGCACTTTGGGAGGCCAAGGTGGGAGGATCCTTGAGGCCAAGAGTTCAAGACCAGCCTGGGCAACATAATGAGACCCAATCTCTTTTAAAAAAATGGAAAAATTAGCCAAAAATAGTGGCACACACCTGTAGTCCCAGCTACTCGAGAGGCTGAGGCAGAAGGATCGCTAAAGCACAGGAGTTTGAGATTGCAATGAGCTGTGTTGATGCCACTGCACTCCAGCCTGGGCAACAAAGTAAGACCCTGTCTCAAAAAGAAAAAAAAAAAAAAAAAAGAACATATAAGGGATGATCTAATGACCACCAGTTAGGGAATGAGTTCTTAATTAAGATATAAAAAGCAAAAACCATAAAGGAAAAGAGCAATACATTTGACTACATTAACACAAAAAGTAAATCTCTTTGCAGTGAAAAGAAGACAAATTATAGACTGGGATATATGTGCAACACATTGAACTAACAAAATAGTGAGTTTTTAGAATATCTTTAAAGAATAAATTGATAAAAAGCAAGCAACCCAATAGAAAAATGGACAAAGTACATGACCAGGCATTTCATAGGAAAGGAAATCTGTCAGGCTAATAAACTTATGAAAAGATGCGTGGCCCCATTAGGAATCAGGAAATGCAAATTACAATACATTTCACATTCATCTGATTGATAAACATTTTAAAGTTTGACAATACCAAGTGTTGGTAAGACGAGGAGTCACAGGAATTCTCCTACACTATTGGGGAGACTAAATTGGAACAACCATTTTGGAGAGCAGTTTGGTAACATCCAGCATTTTCATTCCCAGGAATATACCCTAAAGAATCTCTTTCACAAGAAGATATGTAAAAGGTTGCTCACTTCAGAATTGTTTATAATAGGGAAAATTGGAAATAACCAAAACTCTCCTAACAGGAGAACAGATCAATAAATCACCAAGCATTCATCTAGTGGAATTCTATATGCAGCAGTTAAAACAAATGAACTAAACTGCATGTATCAACATGGATACATCTCAAAAACAAAGAGTTGAGCAAAAACAGAGGAAGGTGCAGAAGTACACATAAACTATAATACTATTTACATAAAGGGTAAGACACACTAAACAGTATTATATATTGTTTATGGGAATATGTGTAAATTAAAGGCATAAACATATTCATGGCAATGACATATACCAATTTTAGTATAGTGGATGCCTCTGAGGAACAAGGAAAGGGAACAAGTTTAGGGAGGAATGTATTCCAGAAGACATTCAATCATATCTGTAACACTTTATTTCAAAAATAATATCTGAAGTAAATATGGCAGAATGCTGGGTACATTGATGTTTATTATATTATTCTCTGTAATTTCCAGTATGTTTAAAGTGTTTTATTTAAAAAGTGAATAACATTAAACTTCAGAAAATGTTTTTTCTTAATGATTGATAAAAAACCTAATTAAATACTAAGATTTCAATAAAATTTAAACATATTGTCCAAGTTCTCATTGTGAAATATTTAAGTATGTGTCCATATTATAAATAAATAAGTAAAAGAACTATCTAGACATAAATTATAAATACCCTGATTACAGGGTAAAAAATATAAAATATAAATAGACACACATGGATAAAGATTGGAAAGCAGCACTAAAAAAAGAACATACACTTTTAAGCTGGAACAGTTTGGGGTGAAATGTCTTTAAATATTTTTACTTTTTAAATCTGACAGTGAAAAAAGTTGTTAAAATAAATGTATTACATACTTCCTCAAGAGTTTTTACTGTAAAAATAATATAGCAGCACAGATTTAAACATAGTGCTCTAGAAATGCATAGTAAAAAGTAGTGAAGTCTTTTTAGGTCTTCCTCTGAGTTCATTTTTTCTGTTAAATAATCAGGTCAAACAAACAGGCACACCATGAAATGACTTGGGTCAAATCACTATCGCCATCCAGTTTTCAAGGGCAATGGCAGTCAGGAAGTCGCCAGGGAGTAATATTTTGCTATCCCTTTAATTAAGGCGGGGCTTTTAAAACTAATTTGTTCCATTCGTGTCTCAAATCAATCAGATGAAATTCACCTTTTACGTGGCCTGAATCCTGATAGCTCAGCACACTTGATAGGTAATTTAATCGTGTCTGGTGTAGATGAACGCAAACTCAAATTAGCTGCTGAAAGAGTTGGTCTTCTCAGAGATAGCTGTGCTTTTCCACTTTTATGCAAGAGCTGAGCTTCACCAACTGGCTAGCTGGAGGTGTTATTAAAAATTTAGTGAAAGAAACAAAGGTGTGCTCTGGTGTCTCTTGTTACCCTTTCTACTATTACTCCAGCAGACAAAAGGCATAGAACCTGCCTCATGAATAATGTGACATGGAATATTCACAATCTATTTTTAATGGAGTCAAGCAATAACATTAAGAGAGATATTTGTGATCTTCAAATTTCACACAGCAACAGGCGCAGTAATTTGTTTTGATTCTGAACCGGGAATATCAAGATAAATTTTTTCCAAAAAAAGGCATACGGTTAACATTCAAATTACAACTCTTCATTCATACCATAAACAGAGATAATGAAAATGGACCAAATGTTCCTAATGTCATAAGGGAAGCACATGATAGGACAAACACCTAGATTTCAATCAGTTCTACTTACCCTTCAGTGCAACTTCGTTGCTTGTCAAATCAGGTTGGAATAACCAACCAGTATGCAAGGTGACTTTTATGGGGAGGGCATTTTGCCATCTTTATTCCTTGGGAGGTTTGTCTCCTAGGATACTAGGAAGTGGTTCCTGGATGCTGCAACTATTCATCACCTATCGGTTCTGAAAAACAATCTTAAACTGTATTACAGAGAAAACAAATTTAAATTTGGAATGAGAGTAAACTGACATGGAAAGACATGGTGTTGGAAATCGAGGACAGCCAAGGACTGAGATTCGAAGAGACTGGAAAAAGGCAGTGCTCAAGCCCACCTTTCCCACCAATCCAGAGAGAAAGCCCTGTGTGTTCCGTTTGTTTCCTGGACACTCAAGTAATTTCTCTTCCTTTTGTGCTATAAAGAGCAGAGCCAGCCCATAGGATGAAGCAGTTTATTTTCTCTGATTACTCACTTGCCATCTCAGCAAATACTTGATCTCCTACTATGTGCCAGGCACTGTTCTGGGACCTGAAGATTCAGCAGTGACCAAGTAAAGCTTCACAGGACGTTGTCCTCACTGCTGTACCCCACCCCCTACCCCCTAGAACAGTGCCAGGCACACGTTGGGTGCTCAATCACTGTGTCTGAAATTGATTTGAATGGAAATTGGCAATCTGCTGGTGGTCACCATGGGCCAAGCATACCCTGAATGGCTGGGAGGTGCTAAGAGCACTGGTGGTAGGGATTCAGGCCACGACCTTGTTCTGGTTTCATTCTCTTAAAGGATGCAAGAAATTCCCACAGATGGGACAAGCCAGAAATAACCCAGATCCCAATTTTACTGATCCTCATGCATCTTCAGATTTGTGACTTGCCTTAGGTGAGGCAAACTAACCGTCTCATACGTTTTCTCCTCTCCATTCTATACAGAATCAAAGTAGTCAGGGTTGGATTGGGATGGCAGAACCATATCCACATTTTATGGTCAAGGAAACTGGTATCAGGGAAGTCAAAAGATTTGCCCGAGTCACACAATGTGTTGGTGACAGGGCCGTGACTAAGACTCAAATCTCTGGACCTAAGGCCAGTGATTTCTTTATTCATCTGGGAGCCTTCCGGCCTGTTTAAAAAATAAAAAAACAAAACAAAAAACACTTTGAAATTCCCAGAGGAAAGAGCTTATGTACCCGTGGGACCATCAGGGACTTTACAAAGTAGGAGCTTAGTTTTGTACCCTTTCTATAATAGTTTTTCTGTTAAGAAAGAAGTGTCTCTGAGGTGTGGAAGAAAAGAAGAAAGCATATGGAAACCAGAGCAATAGGATTTTACTTTTCTGGATGCTGGCTTGTGTGCTTCACCCCTATACTCCACTGCAGTTTCCTTCAGTGCCAGCTTCCCCCCGACTAAAACAAAGGTCTTTCTCAAGTTCACTACCTACATGAAAGGAATCCGTAATAGTCTTAACACTTTATTAACTTAAAACATCACTCTAATAAATATGTATTAACAAACATAATGCACTCCGGAAGATCTAAAAACATTTACAAACCTCATCAAAGTAAAAATATCACTTTTTTCCCTCTGTGGTTCACATGGAGGGTCTGAGTTGTAGACAGAGCCTTCACCCGCATGCCTGCTAGCTCAGACATCTTAAAAATATCAGCTTAACAATAAAAAACTGAATATACACACGAATCTTTGAAGTCATTGTTCAACTACTTTTTGTTTACATTTGATAAAAATCCAAAAGAGTCAAAGGCAAAGCTCAAGATTCTGTGTTGTCTTCTCAGAATTCCCTCTGAGGGAAAGAACAGATATAGCCAGTTGGAGGTATAACTGTTAGCTTTTGAGGGGCACAGGTTGTGACTTTAATCTCTGCTCCCCGGTACCCAGCATGGTGCCTGGCACCTTGGTAACTCACAGGCGATGCTCTGGGCTTCCCCTCCTGTAGCGTGGACCTCTCAGGCTCTCTCATCGCCACGTCCCCTTTTCTTCCGCTCCTTCTTGGGACAGGCTTGACAGGGCATCTTGTGATTTCAAAAGTATTAAATTCCTTCCCCAAATCAGTTTCTGAAGCAGTCTTTGAGGAGGAGAAACGATTCCTCCAAGATTTACAGGCAGTACCCAAAAGAAAGGGGTCAACAGATTCCCCAGAAGGAAAGAAATAAAAATAACACTCATTCTTCTTTCTACATAAAAACATTAGCATGTGTCCCCATTGTAATGGTGATTCCTCATCTTCCACACAAGTGTCTGGGGTAGACCAGGCGGAGGGAAGAAACCCGAAGGACCTTCCTGTTGGTGGAGCAGGGTGGGAATGTGAAGGACTGTGGGGCCCAGGACTTCATCTGATTCCCACTTGACTTTGCATATTCAGGTATGGAGGAGCTTCTTTGTGTCCAAAGCCCAGTAAGTCCTTTGTTCCCACTCTGGGCTGAACTTTGAAAAGTTACCTCGTCCCCTCTGGCAGCTCTGGGAAGTAAGGCAAAGGAGCACCCGGGTGGGATCTGCAGACTGGACCTGAGAAGTTGGAAGGGGGTAGCGGCAAGCGGGGAGGACGCCCTCTGTAGTGTTGTGTAGCTGCTGCTGCAGCCAGCCAGGTGCTCACTTGAGCCCGTGCTGAGTCTCCCGGTGCCTCCGGAGGTCCACCTTCCTCTGGAAGCCCTTCCCACAAAGGTCACAGCCGAAGGGCTTGAAGCCTGTGTGTTTGCGGCTGTGGGTGATGAGGTTGGAGCTCTGGCTGAATGCCTTGCCGCACACCTGGCACTTGTGGGGCTTCTCACCTGCGGGGGTGGACGGGGGAGGGGAGAAGTGTGAGTCTATGATAAAGCTAGAGGGGACCCACTGTGACCCACATGCTCTTGGCAGCAGCTGGCTGCACCACAGTCTAAGGCCTTCAAGCAACTTGGAGGGTGATGCGTTGCCAACATGAACTGACTCCCAGCCTGCAATGCGAGTCCTGGGAAGGCATGGGTGCACCAGGTGAAAGGGAGACTTTCTGAGTGGGGGTTCCCAGCCAAAGGCCTCAAACCGTTTCCTGCTAAACGGAAACAGAGCAAAAGCCATGGTCCCACCCCCACCCCAGGGAGGACTCCTCTGACTTTAGAAGCAGAGAGCACCCAGAACAGATGTTCAACAGGAGGGGGAGGGGAGGAGCTGTCCTAAAACTGTGTGACTGTTCTAATTCAGAGGAAGTTTT